>LVTN01000199.1:198392-350899 GCA_001649415.1 Musa itinerans
ATATATATATATATTCGAATCACTAAGGTTGACTTTCATACTTGATAGGTGAATCTTGCGATCAAGCACTCTTCCAAATTGAATCTTACAATCCAGCTCTCTTCTAACTTTGCATTCTATTACCTTTTGAGAATCATAAGCCTTGAAACTATTAACCTAAGATTATCTCCGTATATCCTAACACAAAGTTAAAATTCTAATTCAAAAGTATAGCATTATTCATAATCCATTATCATCCGGTATTGCTTATCTCCCTATCACTATCATTCGTCCCCACTTATCGCTCTAGTATGCTTTCTTCTTATATTCTCCATCTCTATCACTTCTTCTTTTTCCTCATGATTTCGTCTTCTTCTTTCATTATCTTCCTCCACCGTCTTTTTTTCCTTTTTCCCTCCTCCCTCTTCCCTCTTCAACCATCCATTTCTCATCTTTCTTAATATTTTTAAAATTTCAACTATAGATTAACTTCACAAATTTTAGAATTAACAAAAAGAGAAAATTAATATAACTCTTTAATGTTATAGATAATTAAAATTTATTTATTTTTGAAAACTTTCATTAAAAAATAATAATAATTGTCATTAATCTTAAATTGCCCAACTAAATCTTGTCTTCAATGTGTATTGGTTTAAGTTTTCATTATTAGATGCCATTTACAACTAGCAAAACCTATTTTGATTTACTTAGGATATCCAAATCAATTATTAATGACAGCTATTAAATTAGTAATTTTCATCGAAAGCAATGTTTGATGAAGTTAATGTAAAGCCACCAATTCATGGAAAACCAGATGACCCATCCAAATTAGATTTGTACTAGTGGGTCCACATGAACATTACCCATAAGAATAAACCAAATCTAAAATGGCCCATCTCTATAATTGAATCTTTGCTGAAGTTCTCACATTCAAGTGACTCACAAGATATAGAATACCATTCATTATGTCACTATCATCACCAAAGGAGAAAAGATAAATAAAAGGACAAAGTGCCCAAGTTAATGTAGGATTACTGAATATTCTTGGCTCAAAAACAAATGGAATTGAATCAGCCTCATGATATTGGACCACATATTCCTTATTCACCATCTCATTCTAATGGAATTTTTTGCTTAGGTGAATCATCAAGAGTGAAATGTAAGCTTTAATATCTTATATATATATATATATATATGTATGTATGTATACATGCATGCATGCATGTATGTATTTATATGTATAAATTAAGCTAGCTGACATTTTTAATTTAAGCAAGCAAAAAGATAAATTACATATATATAATATAATATTTTGAAAATTTTATTATGATGTTAAAAATTTTAAAAAAATGAATGAATAAGAACTCTAATGATATGTATGAAGAATAAAGGAAAAGAGGGCCATCTTTGCTAATTATTATTATTATTTGTTGACCCTCACCATTAGTTGCTGACATTTGTAGAGCTAATCATTATGGCAACTTATTTGACAGCTGTATATCCTAATTAGTAAAATATATAAATGAGAATCACATTAAGAATATAAAAATGATTTCTTGTCATCACCCACATTGATTTGTTTCACACTTGCAAAATCTCCCCAAGAAAATATAATATTACTTCACAAGAGGAGCTGTCACAGATGTGGAAGAATCAATACATATAATTTGGGCAAGTGATCTCTAAGATGAGAGAGAGCAGATGAGGTTAGGTTCATCAATTCTGCTCATCCACATGAGAAAGTGGCTAAAATGGTGGGGAAGGTCAACAATTGTGCCTTTTGTCCACATTATAAATTGATGCATATTGCTTAGAATTGTATTGTAGTCCACTAAGTTGAAGAACCCACCAAAGAACAGTGACACTTGGAATGAGTACATCCAAAGAGAACGAGAAGAAGAAGAGAGAAGGAGAAAGTTCATTTTGTTCCATGCTTGCCGCCGTCACCGACTCATTGCTATTCCAAGGGTTTCGATTCTTACTTTAAAGCCAACTTCTTCTTCCTTGTCATCGTCATTTTCCATCTTCTTCTTCCCCGGAATTCTGCCACCATGAAGCCTCATGCGATGAGTTGTTTCTGTCACAGGCAAAACCACCTTAAAACCATCCCTAACTTGCTCTCTCTGTGTGTAATAATTCTCTCCTTCCTTGCCCTCTTGCACTTCTCTTATCGCCATGTTCTCTTCCAGTTGAGCTTTTACGCCTGTTCTAATCCTTCCTCCTCCTCCTCCTCCTCGGCTTCTGCAAATTCTTCTTCTTCTTCTGCCATCGCCACCGCCGCCGCCATCGGTCCTCCTGGTGTTGGTGGTGCTAATTCTACCAGCGGCGCAAATGCAACCGCAGAGTGTGACATCTTCCGAGGGGAATGGGTTCCAGATCCGGAAGGGCCTTACTACACCAACGTCACCTGTACCATGATCCAGGACCACCAGAACTGCATGAGGTTTGGGAGGCCGGACAGGGAGTTCCTGCAGTGGAGGTGGAAGCCGGAGGGCTGCGAGCTGCCGCGCTTCGACCCGCACCGCTTCCTCGAGCTCGCGAGGGGCAAGTCCATGGCCTTCGTGGGCGACTCCTTGGCCAGGAACCACATGCAGTCCCTACTGTGCCTCTTGTCCGGGGTAATCATCTCGCCGATCATCATTTCTTTATCTTGGATGAATTAGATTGCTCGCTAGATCGATCACCGATCAGTAATTCTAGACTCGTCGATGGTGATTCAATTGGCCGAGGTGTTAGATTGTCGTTGTCAGCATTGAAATTGAGAACTTAGATTGCCAGCATTTCAATGCATACTATCTATCAATCAACGCTTGACTTCTTTTAGTTTCCTTCTTCCTGCATCAACGTGATTCGCGAGAGCCATTGAACGCGCAAGTTCTATCCCCACCTGTCCGACAGATTCACATGCAATTCCCATCTGAGAACCCCACCATGGAAACCAATCAATCACTCAAAACGCTTCCTTCTCCTCTCACCCACGACTTGCCATGTTTCTCTCGTTCGGAACTACTTTGTCCTGCCACAAATGGATGCAGAAAACTCTGCAGCTATGGGATTTAGCCTTTCGGTGTTGCTATTGCGTGTGGTTGGTGTAATAGTTCTTGTTTCGGCCACCCAGAACATTAAAGAAAGAACAAAAGAAGAGAGTTGGAAGCTGTCATATGACTGGATTCCCATGGAGTGCGTTGAGCAAGTGACTCCTCTGATCTCCGCTATCTTCCTCCAATTAAGGGATTTATTGACTAGTAATCCACTTTTTCAGATGATGCAATTGTTTATATTGGTCGATAACAATGAGAGTACTGTGAGAAGGTTGAAATGAGTCTTGGATTCTTATGTTCGTGAGACTTCAGCATCACTTCTTCTTCTTCTTCCCTTCAACAGTTGATTAGCTCAGCTGTACATGGCAGGTGGCGCATCCGGACGACATATCGAACACCAGAGATGAGAACAGGCGCTTGTTCTACAGCGAATACAACTTCACCGTCTCCATCTTCTGGTCTCCGTTCTTGATCAAGGGCGGTGAGGCCGGCGGAGTCGATAATCTCTGGAACCTCTACCTCGACGAGGTGGACGACAACTGGGCGGCTCGCGTCCAGGCGGTGGATGTCCTCATCATCTCCTCCGGCACCTGGTTCACGCGGCCGTCCATCTATTTCAAGAAGCGGCAGCCGTTCGGGTGCAACTATTGTGCCCAGTCGCCCAACCTCACCAGGGTGTCGCTGTACTCGGTCAACCGAGCGGCCTTCCGCTCGGCGTTCAAGGCCATCGGGAAGCTGCGCGGGTTCAGAGGCGTGACGGTGCTGCGGACGGTGTCGCCGTCGCATTTCGAGAACGGCAAGTGGGACCAGGGAGGGAGCTGCAACCGGACCCGGCCGGCGCGGCGCGAGGAGACGAGGCTGGAGGCGGTGGAGCTGGAGATGTACCGGGCGCAGTTAAAGGAGTTCGAGCGGGCGAGGAGGGAGTGGGAGCGGAACGGACTGCAGCTGAAGATGATGGACGCGACGTCGGCCATGTTGATGAGGCCGGACGGCCACCCCGACGTCTACGGGCATCGCCAGGAGCAGCGCGTGCAGCTGCACAACGACTGCGTGCACTGGTGCTTGCCGGGACCTATTGATCTCTGGAACGACTTGCTGCTCCACATGCTAAGCAACTGAGCGAGCCAGCAGAGCGGAACACAGCAAATTATACCATGATCGTTTTGTTTACCTCAAGAAACAAAAATATAGCATGAAAGATTTTTTGTTGAATCGCATTTTTGGATCTGTGGATAGGACATGTACACACGAATCTTTCTATGAACAAAAAACAAGCTGAAAGAATGCTTCACGTTGTTTGCTTGCAGAAGCGAGCAAGAAAGAAGAAGAGACGAAGCTCCCATGCTCATCGCGCCCGCCCTTGTTTCCTTGATCCTGTTCCCATCATGTCTTTGCTTGGCACCCTAAGCCACCTGATTCCTTGGGGATGACTTACCCTGCCTTGCAATCCACGCCATTCTCGCATTAGATTCTTGCACTTCCAGTTTACTGCAACATGATGAGACCACAACATCTCGGAGAAGGCCATTGTTTTCTGTTCTTGCGAGTTCTTGGTGTGGTGTGGCTGGCTTCAGTTCTGCTCATGAGCAGACCGAGATCGTAGTCTCTTGCCGACGCTGCGGACGCTGTTATTAGTGGGTCAACTCACATCCCGGTCAAGGAGGAAGAAGACAAATCCAAACAGATCAACGGTTCCCACGTCATCAATCGCAACCGACACGGTCACCAGATCAAAACAAGGATATGCTGAAGAAGTTGGGGAGGAAGCTGAGCAGGGTGTCGACCCTTATAATAACCCAAACCCTCAAGAAGAGAAGGCCATCAAGACCTCCTCCTCCTCCCTCTCAAGGTCAATTTCCTCCTACTCCTCCTCCTTCTCCCACAATGCCCTTCCACCGTCACCACCATCACGACCACTCCACCACCGCCCCCTTCCTCTTCCCCCAGGCCCAGTCCACTGTCCTCCCTGATCCCTCCACCTTCTTCTCCCCTTCACTTCTTTCCTCTCCCCTTCCCACCAATTCCTTCTTCCAGAACTTCACCCTCAAGAATGGCGACCAGCCTGAGTACATCCACCCATACCTCGTCAAAGCCTCCTCCTCCTCTCTCACCTTCTGCTACCCATCCCGCTTCCACACCCCCGCCTACATCTACCAGTCCTTCACCCCCGACCTCACCATCTCCTCTTCCGACTCCTCCGGTCGGCACGTTGTCTCGTCCTTCGACGACCTCAGCGTCACCGTTGACCTTCCCCCTGCCCTCCGCTTCTTCCTCGTCCGCGGCAGTCCATTCATCACCTGCGCCACCCTAGGCGGATCCGCCGTCCCCTTCTCCATCTCCTCCGTCAACGCCTTCATCGACGTGTCCGCCAACGCCACCCGCACCAAGCACACGCTCCGGCTCAACAGCGGGCAGACCTTCCTCTGCTACTCTTCGTCGCCGCTGCAGCTGTCGCAGCAAGGCAACTCACAGCTCACGACGCCGGACTTCGCGGGCGTCGTCCGGGTCGCCTTCCTTCCGGACCCGGGACTCGAGGCGGTCCTCGACCAGTTCAGCGCCTGCTACCCGGTGTCCGGGGAGGCCTCCTTCGACCGGCCGTTCTGCGTGGAGTACAAGTGGGAGAAGAAGGGGTGGGGCGACCTGCTCCTCCTCCTCCACCCTCTTCACCTCCGTCTCCTCTCTTCCGATGGCTACCGCGTCTCGGTGCTGAAGGATTTCAAGTACAACAGCATCGATGGTGAGCTCGTCGGGGTCGTGGGCGATTCGTGGTTGTTGAAGGCGGAGACTGTTCCGATCACCTGGCATTCGACAAAAGGCACCAACGAGGACGGTTACGCGGAGATCATCTCCGCCCTTTCCAAGGACGTCAACGGCTTGACTTCTGCTCCGATCACGACCACTTCGTCCTACTTCTACGGGAAGGCCATCGCTCGAGCTGCTCGGTTGGCTTTGATTGCGGAGGAAGTCGGATTTCCCGATGTCATCCCCATCGTGCAGCAGTTCTTGAAGGATTCAATCACTCCGTGGTTGGATGGGAGCTTCAATGGAAATGGCTTCTTGTATGATCCGAAATGGGGTGGCATGGTCACGAAGCAGGGATCAACCGACTCTGGTGCAGATTTTGGGTTCGGGATCTTCAACGATCATCATTACCATCTAGGTTACTTCCTCTATGCGATCGCTGTGCTTGCCAAGTTTGACCCAGCATGGGCGAGGAAGTACAGGCCGCAGGCTTACTCCATGATGGCTGATTTCATGACATTGTCTCGCAAGCAACAAGCCAAATATACCCGATTGAGATGCTTCGATGTCTGGAAGCTGCATTCTTGGGCAGGAGGACTGACAGAGTTTGGGGATGGGCGGAATCAAGAGAGCACCAGCGAAGCCGTGAATGCTTATTATTCAGCAGCTCTAATGGGATTAAGCTATGGGGACACTCACCTTGTGTCGATCGGTTCGACACTTGCTGCATTTGAGATTCAGGCTGCGGAGACATGGTGGCATGTTAAGGAGGGAGAAGGATTGTATGAGGATGACTTCACCAGGGAGAACAGAGTGGTAGGAGTCTTGTGGGCTAACAAGAGAGACAGTGGCCTGTGGTTTGCTCCTGCTGAATGGAAAGAATGCCGGCTTGGAATTCAGGTTTTGCCACTATTGCCCATAACTGAGGTTCTGTTCCGTGATGTTGGATTTGTCCAGGAGCTGGTGAAGTGGACCTTACCTGCTTTGTCAAGGGAAGGGGTTGCGGAAGGATGGAAGGGGTTTGTTTATGCAATGGAAGGGGTGTATGATAAAGAGACAGCTTTGGAGAAAACAAGAGGATTAAATGGGTATGATGATGGTAACTCACTTTCTAATTTGCTCTGGTGGCTTCATAGTAGAGGTGCTAGTGGGGAAGGGAGCTTAGGCTGGGTAATAAATGGCTGGTTTGGTCACTACTGTCACTGAAGAGAGCTGATGTACGCGATACATCGCACTGCAGCTGTTGTTTTAGATGTTAAAGGATTCCACAGGTGTGTTTATAGTCATCAAATAACTTTGAGGAGATTGATAGCAAGCCAATAAGAAAATGAATGTCACAAGCTTATGATACTACCACTGCCAGAGGACATATGATTGTTGAAATTCAAATATAAATATTGCTAGCTTGTTTTGCGTTGATACTGGAAGAGACCAGCAGCAGTTGATTTGTTGTTTGCTTGATATGGGAAATAAAGTTTGATTTGAGGATATGAAGGTAGATTTATTGATTTGTTTTCTATGTGAGATTATTGTTATAGGAAACCATTGTTTGTGTTATGATAATAAAATTTTTATGTGTTCGACTTGTATACTCTCAGAAAATGATTCATCTATGTACCATTTAAGTATGGATACAAAACTGCAGCTGCCAATTGCATAAAATTTGAAAATCAGGATTCATTTACTCTGTAATCATCTTAGAAATACTTGTGTGAAAAACAGAACACACTCCTGATCAAAGGAACAAACACATAATTCCTTAAATCATTAGTATGCAATTTCTTTATAATTTGTACTTACAACATATTTATAGCCATCCGCTGAATGGTAGAAGTAATTGAGACTTGATTAGAATTTTTTATCTTATTGTTGAAGTAATCTTTTTCTCGTCATGCAAAGAAAATGTACTCCATTTTGGATAGTACAGGTGTATGATGAATCTATGGTATCATACATTTTCTCAGACAGTTGAAGAGAAACATTTGTTGTACATTTAAATATATCTCCCATTAATGACTTCAAGACAAAACCATATTTAGGGTTTGTTTCTTCTTAGTACACATCATTATTTATACTGAGATGTACTTGATTTTCTTTCTTGATTTGAATAAATAATCAAGAGCTTGTAACAATTATTTTTTTGTGCATATAATAACTATCCAATTTAAAGGAGGTCTTTGAATAATAAAAGTAGTGGATTGGTATGTAATGGTTCACTTTTGCAATATCTTGGATGCTATACTCTGAGGCTCAATGATAATACATGACATTTTGATGCTTGAGAAGAGCTTACGTGCTCATTACTCCCACTTAGGTATAATGTCTAGCTGTCCTTTTGCTTTTTAACCTTTTATTGGTTGCTATCCAAAAAAGACATCAAGAGATATGGAGAAGTATAATTTGAAATTTAGATATGAAGAGAAAAATTAAATGATTGGAAGTTTAGACCTTTTAGATTTGAAATACTGAGAATGGGTTCAAAATTTAGACAATTGAAAGTTGAACTTGTTAGATTTAAAATGTTGAAAAGGAGTTCTGTCCTTGCTGAATTGGCCTTTTCTTCTGTTTTGCTAAGTAGAAATTGAGTATGTTTCTCCAGTTTGGTTCTGATGAAAATGGTGAAACTAGGACAAAATGTCAATTTATATCTTCCCATTTTGTCCAATGCTAGCAATCAGATGGCTTATGATGCTTTAAACAGTAATTTCTTCCTTGTTAACTGAAATTGCTTGCTGCATGTCTTCTCTTACTATTGGCCAATGTGTCTAGTGATGATTCTATGAATTGCTTGCTAATGTCTTATCAGCCTTGGTTCTTGCATGTCTACTGGTGATTCTACAAAGTTTTATTTCTTCTTTTGCACATGAGATAAATCCATGACATTTGTTTTGCTAAGGCATTAGTCAAATTTGAATGTATAACTGTTTCAGCTGTAGCATATCCGTTAACAATTTTATTTGAAGACTTGCCTAAATCCCTGTGTATCGATGCTACTCCAATGTGGCAGCTGCTACATGTTAGAAAGTTTTTCCTGATTGAAAGTTCCTTCTTTATGTGTTTATGTCAGCTTCAGGAGAAACATATTCCTCATGCTTTAAAATTTTACTATCACTGGGCAAGAATTTTTTGAAATTAACTTGAGCTTTGATGATCATGAGGAAGAGTGTGGCATTCGACAGCCAGTTCAAGTCACGGCAAGGACATCCATACCAGAGAGAATGAGGAGCATGGTCTTGTGCTACATTTTAAAGGACAAATCAAAATATTGAGACTTTCAACTACAATATTTTGGGAACATGATATTGTGCATGAATTGGTGCAATCGAATCAAAAGTAAGGATCTCAGATTGATTGTGCTTTTAGGTCAAGCCATCTTTATGATGTGTAAAATCTTTGAGAAGATAACATTGAACCTTTTTCTCTGTCTTGTTCATGGATGTTGCTCTGTGAGATAGAATGCCAGCTTTCAGGTTTGTGCTCTACCACAAAGTTATTTGATATTTATCTAAGATGATGATGATGATGATAACATTTGATATTTATCTAAGGATTGAAATATTGTACCGTGCTGAAGTTTTGAGATTCTCTCGGTACGGTACGATACTGTAAACTGAACGGTATACCACTCGGTATACTGTTCGATATATATATATATATATATATATATATATAATTTATATATATATTTATTTATATATATATATACATTTATATATAAAAGTAAAAAAAAAAGTGTGACGTGGCCATATATATATATATATATATATAATACCGTTCGGTACGGATGATATTATTCGAAATTGAAGACCTTGGATGATATTACTAAATAAGCTCATCGAAATTTTTTTGCTTCGTTCTTTAGAGAATGTCCTGAAATCTCCATTAAGGAAAATTTGAGCATGTTGACCAATCCAAGTGTGTAAGGTACTAAGTCCATGGATGTTATAAAATATAAATGTGTTTCTGGGCTGGAGCAGTGAACCTATCATGGATTTGTTTATTTCTGTTTTAGCCAAAGTTGGTTTTAGATCATCAGTAAGTGCTTTTTTTGTCTGAAGTACCTGTGGATATTTTCTTGATAACACTATATCTTCCATTAGTTTGTGAACTCTAATGTAGCTACTTCTGCATATGACAAATCATTCTCTCACACAACCAATTTATTATTGTTATGAAGTATTCTTTAGTTTTCAAATGACCTATTTTACTCCACCTGGATTAGTATTTCATGCACTTATAGCTACAATTATAGATTCCAGTCGTTGTTGCATGTAATTTAATTGACAACTTCATGCTTATTAACAAGCCACCTATTAATTAATGTTATGATGTTTTGCATCTTTCATTTGAACATTTCTAAGATGTTTAAAGCATTTTGATTTATTTGTATCAAATTACGACTTAATTGTAAGAGTCATAATTTTTAGCACCTGGGTTTCTATAATCATCAGTGATACAGCCACTTGGAGGGCAAGATCTCTAGGCCCATGTGTTTTATTCTTTAAATTGTTCTGGATTGTGGTAAATAAATTTGTTGACATTTGGATTTACTAGTTCTCTAATGCAATGAATGACATAGGAAGGTGATGTTTGAACAGAAGATAAGCGAGGGAAATGAAATGTCACACACTTAATATAGTTTATCAACCTAATTTTCTTCTAGTGCTTTATGGGTTTAGTGAATGCATGTCTCTTGGTTATGTTATTAGCTCCGGTTCCTAATTCGAGGGAAGACCACAGGCAGTTCTTTGTCTTAAAATTGTTGGGGTTTATGTTTACTTCTCTTGATGTTGCCTTCACTATAACATGTTTTTGACTTGAATTTTGTCTTCTTGCACTCTGCTTGTAAAATGTTTGTGTTTTTGAGGCTCAGAAATTGGAGAGTAACTTTTGTTTCTTCTTATTGAAAGGAAATAAGCTGATTTTGAAGGTGGAAGGAAGCGTTGGTAAGTTCCCAATGCCAATATGCCATCTAAAATCAGACAGAAGAAGACCAGTAAAGCTGCTCATTTGAAGGGCAAATCTTCAAAAGGGAGGTAAGATTGAAAGCTGACTGACATTTAGATCAACTTAACATGAGCTGGCAGAAGAGTTTTCTTGGAACAAATAATGAGAATATATTAGCTAAAGTTGATCAGAAATAGCTGTAGATCCATGTAGCTGATCCAAGATAATTGAGACATGACTTTCTTGTAATAGTAATAGTCATCTTCATATTTAAACTTTGCTTTTTAATATAGTTAAACAGTGATCAACAGAACTATCAGAGTCATCAGAAGACATCTCTTTAAGCTTTGCATCATAGATAGTCAGCAATGATGTACCTCTCATTCTTTCTCCCTGTTTCTTCAAGGAGAAGGAAGGCGTGCACCCAATATGTCATTTCGAGAGACTGAAACAAATATTTCCCAGCATCTCATTTCGCAAGAATTACTAAGGACATATCAAGCAATTTCCAAAGGTTGCACGGAGACATCTTACAGGAGCTCAAGCCACAACTCCATGTAAGTGACATCTTATTCTTCTTGTTCGATATGCATATCTCAGTAATCTATAGATAGCTGTTTTATTGATCTCTCCATGTCTCTTAGAATCTTACCTTTTCAAAGTATATGGAAAGGGGAGGGAAAGCACCTTTGACAAGCTATGGCATTAGAAAAATTGAAAGGGAGCACTACTCATCCTCCCTTACACATCCTACTGTATCTAAAGAGCTGCCTACTTGACAATGGCTCATATCATCACCACCTGCATCAACTTTTTCTATGTTCTCAGCCCCTTGGACCTCCCACTTGCTTTTGTTCCTATTCCTTAGATGCAGTAGCATGACAAAGATGTCCATCTTATTATATAGAATGAATAGAACACGCATCCCAACGTGTCTAAGAAGATCCATAACAAGCTCTGGTCCTCTATGTCTCATAAGATTCCACCATCACTTCTCAACTAGATAGAAAGCGAGAAAGAAGGAAAGCAAAGTGTAGCTATTACCATTGGAAGATCAATGGAATGTCACGTGGGTTTCAAGTTGACATAACCAGCTATGGGGATCCATTGACATCTATTCTTTCTCCCAGAGGCACTGGCTGCTACTGTGGGAAATTGAGGCACATGAAGGTTGTCAGGCTAACGCTGAGTTCAGTTGACTTTCCTCACTGGCTGCATGCCTCCCCTTCTGAACCCAACCAATAGGGTGCAACCAAAGCATAAAACTGGAGGTGGGAAGCATCTGTGGTGAAGTCAATATATGTTTCAAATGCCTTTCTTGCTGTAACACATGGTGGTGCCTCTCTCCCTCCCTTGATATCATGTTGGGAAATTAAAAAAAAGAGGAAAAAAGTATCTAACTACTGAAACTAAAGATGAAGTGATAGGAAACAATTCCATATGGGTTGTTTGTTTCATGGAAAAGGAGCTTAATGGAAGTCTATAATACTTGTTAGCATCTCAGCTTTTGTTTTCTGTTAGGAGAGGAGACCCACAAAGCTGAATATAGTAGAAAAAAAGGAGGTGGATTCTCCACCACTTCAGTGGGCCAGTGGCATGTTGGTTCAGAGGACATTGAAAAAGAGGCACCCATATAGAATATGAACTCACCACTTCACCAGATCCAAGAATAAGTTGAGAAGGCAACCCCTCTAAATGTGCTAGCACTGCTTGTATCTTTCTTCATCTATAAGACATGTTAGATTGCATGGTCATGCCAACTTTGAATGAGATCTGAGGTGCATATGGAAGTAGAAACACATCTTAAATATTCATTCATGCCTAAATTCTTATAGAATTGCTTGTGTTTCCGAGGCCATGCTATCTTGACAGTATGGAGGTCCACTCTGAGAGGGACAAAGTTTACATTCCATTTCCATAGTCCATGAAATTTGAGATGCCTGAGATATATGATTTAGAGCAGTAAGCAATGCTCCCTGATCTCCATACTACTTGCTGCAGTTTGTAGATGATCAGTGTGGCCCATCTCAACACATTGCTTGCACGTATCTGCTTCTTTGATGTAATCCATACATTCACTTTCTTCTTTTACAAGCTTCTTTATAATAAATATGGTTTTAATTTTGTTTTTTCTTACAGGTTATCCCTTTGTGGCTGAAATGGACAATATTCACCCTCATCCAGAGTTTGGCCACCATAACGCCAAAAACAATGACGAGTTCACTGATATGTCACATTATGTCAAGAAAATCAAAATGACATGAGGAATATTTCTTTAACCATTAGTGGTTAAGGATCGACTATAAAATGTGGACGCTGATATAGTCTGAGGTTGAACATTCTCTTTGATCTCTCCCTTGTTCATTTAGGAATACTAACTTAAGCTTTGAAGGACCATGTCAATACCACCGTTCTTCAGCTATGAACATTTCCTTAGCTATATGTGGGGAGCCTCGGGCAGCACCAAATCTCGTAATGCAGATCATATCTGAATCAAGTGGTGGCCACCGACATTAGCTGACAACGGTGGCGTATTAAAGTCATGGTCTAATACGTCAAGGTAGCTGATACACGTCTCTTCTTGATGAATTCTATTTATCTGGGAACATCTTGGCTGCAGATGGAGCATTCTCCAAGTTTCCTGGTAAAAGATGCTGTTTAATCTGTCATCATCAGCTTGTTTTCTTATCAGGATTTGGGTGATCGACTCCACTGGCGCTGCCATCAAACGAATGATGGATGAAACAAAGGAGCTGCCGCATGGTGACGGTAACAGTAGGTATGTACGAGGAAGCTGCATGTCCTAACATCTGTTATCTATTACTGCAAGAACAGTCGACCCACCTCCCCCATGTGTTCCTCCACCAGGGGCACGTCACTCTTTTTGTGGGGCCAGATGAATATGTGGCGCATGCACGACCGCTGGTAGATGGTGCTGGTGGGGCCCAGGTGGCATCCACGGTGGTCCACGCTGTCCCCCGGCCACATCTCGGTGGTGACTTTCTTTGACTTGTTTGTGTGATTCTAAACTAGTTTTCTACTATTACTATCATTTATCTGAAATCTTTAATTTATCCCTTCATTTTGCCTTTTAGTACTATGGAAACAATTAAAAAAAACCAAACTCTCCTTTGAAGAAAATAAAATAAATTTTAAAATCTTTAACGAGCATGACACCACAAGCATATGTCAAACAAAGAAACTAATATGGAAATAAACCTTGGATAGATAAAATATCTTTTTATTATTTTAAAAGTTTAATCCTTTTTTTTTTTAAATCAGATTATAAGTAGATGTATACTTTGTATATAAAAACTGTTGTATTAGAACTTGGAGTTCTGCAAGGTATGATATATCTACTACCCATCTAGTGAATATGCTGCATGATTATTGGACAACAATTAAATTGAAAAATATAAATTAACATCATTTTCTAATGATTTACTGATAAGAGACTAATCAATTTTTTTTTCTTTTCTTTTCTTTCTAGTAGGAACAAGGGTTACAATCTGCAACCAAGAGGAGTGGGTGGATGTCACAGCAAAGGCTGAAGAAGAGTTGTGCTTTGGAGGCTGATGAGATGTCAAGCTTGCTCTGAGAAGGTCCCCCATGCATGATAAGAAAGAGAAGCATTGTTTTCAGCGGAAAACTACATATCAGCAGGCTGATGGGATGCCTTCTCTGTCGAGATTCACATGTTCTTTCAAGTGCATGGAATTTGGTGCCTTCACTGATTTAATGAGCCGTCTCTATCTGCTTGGAGTGGGGTCACTTTGTTGGCTTGCTAGCTTTTCTTGGCACAAAGGCTATGATCAAAGAGGTGGGATGCATATGAGGATGGCAGGCAGCTTCATCACAGTAACTTATTTATCCTTTTATTCCTTTTATTGTTGTGAGGGAATTTGACATAAAAGTTATTATATAAAAAAATAAAAGAGTTATATTTTTTTTTCTACTAACTCGGTGTAAGCTAGAAACTTTTGATTTTACTTCATCTAATTTCTTTCTTTTATTATTAATACCTCTCACTAATAATGGGATTAAAAACAGGGTTTTAATTATATTTGTAAGAGTTTAAAAATAAACTTAATATCAAATGAAGTATATGAGGTTTGAACTTGAGATTTATTATTTGTGTAACAATATATTATCTATTGAAATTGTATGTTAATTCTCAACTCCAACTAATCTTTTTTTTTTTAAATAGGATGAAATATTAACACTCCTTTACTAAAAATATAAAGATGATAATATAATAAATCTATTAAACATGTTATGGCTCATTAATTTATCTTCTTAGATATACGATGGATGTTAGCATAGTGTCAAAAAAAAAACTCTGTTTTTTATTTTATTATTATTATTATTTAAAAAAATACTATATATTTGAATGCCATCACCAACGATGCGGGACAAAAAAATCTTAAAAAGGAACGTAAACATACAGATCATATCTCATCAAAAGCTTAAGCTTTTGGCATGACATAATTGGAGGAGAACAAAACAAATGCAATTAAGATTTCTTGGAAGCAAGTCCAACATTTGGACACAAAGAATTCCCGGTCATTTATGGCCTGATTTGTACATGATAGAGTTGGTCCACCGCACAGGTCCGATGAGGATTTCCTCCGATCACACCTCTAATATGAATCTTCCAATTCCAGCATCAGAACCATGCCACAGTACACTGATGACATCCGACCATCTATTTCGAGCATCAATTATCCGATCACAATTGAATCCTTGCAATTAGTTGAGAGAATCCAACCCCTTATTTTCATATGAAGCATTTGCCGAATGTGTTGTTATTAGAAGAAAAAGACAAAATCACATCATCATTAAAAGAAAATAATTATTAATATTAAATCAGATTGATATTTCTCATATAAAAATTATAATTTTATTTGAATTAAATCGATTTATAACTATAGGTTAAGATTCATTTTAACCCTTGTGATCTTGGTTATGCACCTCTTAATACGCATGTCTAAAATAACTCATACATTTTGAACTCATATGATTGAAAATTTAGGATTAAAGTCTATTTTAACCCATGTGGTTTTAATCATGGATCTCTTAAGGGTTTACTCATATCTAAAAAACCTCATACATTTTAAAAAACGTAGCATATAAACCCCTCGCATCAAGTTTGAGTTAACATACGTTAGAGTATGCTTGCGTAGCATGTTAATTCACAATAAACTATTAATATAATGACACATGTAATTTAAGTTTAAAAAAAACTAAGACATCCATCAATGACGGGAGGAGGTGATGGCGTGGAAGCAACCACCAACAGTAGTACCGAGACGTTGTTGCCTAGCAAAGCATTGTACGCATACAACCTCTCCCACATTGATGACGAGCTCATGAGCTTTTGATTCTAGGCACGTAGTTTGACGCTAGGAACGTAGTGATCTCTTGGTCCCTCTTTCTCCTCTTATGTATCTTTCTCCCCACTGCCTCCCCACTTCATCCTCATATGCTCCTTTCGTTTGCTCTCCGTCTTTGTGATATCATACTTCCCAAGGGGGAGGTGACTTATAAGGTATTATAGTATTAGTGAGTGACATTGGGAAGCTCCTAAGCTCCTCGTTAGTGTGAGAGAAACTGCATACATACAACGTCATGCTAAGTAACAACGGCTCGGTGTTGCTGGTGGTGGTCACTTCCATAGTGATGCCTCTTCTCGCTATTGATAGAGGTCTCAGTTTTTTTTAAACTTAAATTACATGTGTCATTATATTAATAGTTTATTGTGAGTTAGCAAATCATGTAAGTTTACTCTAACGTTTATTAACTCAGACATAATTGGAAGGACTTATATGCTATATTTATATTTTAGACACGAGTAAAGCATAAAAACTTAAAAGCCTTAATCATAAATTATACATGTCATTATCTTAATAGTTTATTATGAGCCAATATACTACATAAATCAAATTCCAACATCTGTTAACTACGGGAGAAACTTATATATTATGTTCTTTAAAATATATAAGTTATTTTATATATTAATAAATCATATGGGCTTAATCGATCTATTGTCAAGGGTTGAAATGAACAATTCAATCTCAATTTATAGTTTATTATCAGTACTTTAATTTAAATTTTATTTATTTTATTATGCCATGTTTCTGTCGTGTCCAAATTCGTTACTTACTTTATCTCGAGATATCTTTTTTACCACAGGGGCATTTTAGTCACAACAGGTACCGCCTCCCTCCGGGCTATAAATCGCCGCTCTCGTCCGCCCTCTCAACTTTAGTCGCGAAGCCTCTCCACGCCAAATAGATCCGTAAAAGGGAAGCTTCTTGCTTGCCGGAAACTCGAGCTCCCGCTTCCACCTCCCAAGTTGGTGGTTCCCTCCGTCGCCGGGTCCCGAGGCGATCCCCGGCGAAGCCTCGGTGCTGCTGGTCCCCGAGGAAGTCGATCCCTCGCCGCGTTCGCCACATGATGGGGTTTTCCCTTATCCCGATGATGACGTCAACTCGGCTCCTCTGGTCCACCTCCTTCTTCCGCCACAAGAGCGCCGCCATCTTCCTCTAACCGGTCAAGAAGTCCTCCGTCTTTAGATATAGTGTATATACATATAGCGTGAGATCGGGTGATGGATCGTGTTCGTCTGATCTTTGATTCCTCTTCGTCGCGCGGCCGCCACGGGCAGCGGATGCTCCTGTCAGGCGGCGGCGGCGGCGGCGGTAGCAGTCCGGTCTTCGGAGGTGGGTTGTATCATCTTGAGCCTTCGTTTCCGATACTGCCCTTGAGATTATCCACGTCGATGGGTTACTGAGGGTGTTTTCCAAATTACAGGGGCGAGATCGGCGCTGGCTGCAGCGGAGGGCGCGAACAAGCGGCGGCCGTTCTTCACGTCGCCGGAAGAGCTCTTGGAGGAGGAGTACTACTACGACGAGCAGCTGCCGGACAAGAAGCGCCGCCTCTCGCCGGAGCAGGTAATAGTCTACATCTCCTCCCTCCACCTTTTGATCATCTCATGAGTTGCTATTTGTGGATCTTGATGCGAGTGCGTGAGAACAAAACGAAGACAAAACAGCAAACGAGACAATCATAGGAACAGTAAATCTATTACATTGGTAGAAAATTCTACCGATGTATGGCCACGAGGACATGTGTTTGATCAAATTCCCGCTGCCATATGGCCTGTTGTGTTGTTTCTTGTTGTGAACATGGGCATGAATGACCCTCATCACCTGTTGCATGTCAGTCGCTTAACTCTACATGAAACCTGTAGATAGACACAAAGGAGATCGAACTGTTGGGGGAGAGAGAGAGAGAGAGAGAGAGTTGCCCTGCTTCGTTGGATGCATGCTTAGTTTAAAGGAAGAATATGTTCTTGGTTGGGTGTTGTCTTTAGGAAACAGTGATGTATCAGAATAAATGCTGGATTTGATCGAATGAAGTAACATAAAGTGTTGAAGTAAAAGGTACGCTTACTGGAGCGGAGCTTCGAGGCGGAGAACAAGCTGGAGCCGGAGAGGAAGGGTGAGCTCGCACGGAAGCTCGGGATGCAGCCAAGGCAGGTGGCTGTTTGGTTTCAGAATCGCCGCGCCCGGTGGAAGACCAAGCAGCTGGAGCACGACTTCGACCGCCTCAAATCCTCCTACGGCTCTCTTCTCTCCGACCATGACTCCCTCCTCAAGGAAAACGACCGCCTCCGATCCCAGGCAATCTCTCTCTCTCTCTCTCTCTTTCTCTCCCTCTCTGGTAAAGTAGTGCAATTCGCAGTTCAATCAACAAGAGTTTCACCAATGGTAACAAGGAATCGGTTCTACCTGGGTCTCCATCAACTGTGCAATTTGACCATTCCTAATGGTGGAGAATGGCATTCGTTGTCTTCTTTTGTTGGGAGAAAGAGAAAGAGGGAAAGAAAGGAATGCTTTTGTTCTCACCGCACCACGAGAAAGCGACCATTAACATTGCCTACGTGAGATTCCAACACGTTGAACCTTCACTGTGATCTCTCAGGTGATCTCACTGACCGAGAAGCTCCAGAGCAGGACAGCAGCGTCGGCGGGAGCCGCGGGGATCGCCGGGACGAAATCAGACGTTCAGGCCGCCGCATCAGTCGCCGATCCTGCGACCCTGGCCGTCCAGACGAAGGCGGAGGACAGGCTGAGCGCGGGGAGCGGCGGGAGCGCGGTGGTCGACGGGGAGGCCGCCAAGCAGCTGGTGGACAGCGGCGAGGTGTCCTACTTCCGGGAGGGCTACCACTGCATGGGCCCCGTCGACGGCGGCCGGGTTCACTCGGAAGAGGACGACGTGAGCGACGAGGGGTGCAACTACTACTCCGACGGCATGTTCGCGGCGGAGCACCACCACCAGGAGGAAGTGGATGCGCAGCTGGATTGGTGGGTTTGGAGCTGAGCAAAAACGGAGATCTCTCTCTTTCTCCTCTTCCTCCTCCTTCCTTCCCTCTTCTCTACTAGTGTTCACTAGTAAGCAATGCTGCGTTAGTGTATGATGATATGCTCTGTGTCGTGTCTGAGGAGAAGACTCTTTCTGTGCATTGTAGTGTTGCTATTATATGCTTTGTGAGGATTGCTGTGGTTACAATTAGCATCGGTGTCAACAGCTTATAATATCAGATCTATATTTGTTCCATTGCATGATTCATCCAAAATTCTGCATTTATACTCTCTTCTTTGGCATCAACTGTTGAAGCTTTCTGATACATAATTCTCTACCACCATCAACACGAGAAGGAACAACATGTTCCTGCTAATATTCTTACTGAAATTATACTTTTGATGATGGAAATAATGCCAAGTCAAGAACTCTGATCGATCTGTCAATTGCACTCCACGAGACATAGATTCAGGGAGAGCCAATCCGTGGATGCTATGGACAGGTCTTCCTCGAAAAAGACTGTTCAATCCTATCTGTTAAGAGAGAGAGAAGATAAGCAGGATGATACTAGAAGAGTATTTTTACCTCTGCTAAGGGTTGAAACTATCTGCGATAGCTGCACTTTTGGCTTCTATCTGTAGATTGAGCACTCTAACACGATTCTCTTCTCCATTGATGCTGATTTTGACCGTGACGTTGCTTGTTCCATCAGGCTTTGGCTCTGCAACGAGTGGTTTAGCTTGCAGTCGATGCTTGTTGCTTGCATCTTGTGCATCGGGTGCCACTTCTACTTGGTGTCTGAGGAGGACTGGGGAAAGAAGACAACAACATGGACGGAGGAAGGAAGGAAGGAAGGAAGGAAGGAAGGATTGGAGAAAGGTAAAGCCAAAATGACAGACAGCAAACCTACACAGGGGACTATGATTTCTCTTTCACAAAGACAACGCAGAGAAAAAGGAGCGAGGAAAGGTAAAGCCACTATGACAGACGGCAGCAGGTTCAGAAATCAGATTCACTGCACTTCCGATGTTGATCTCTAACTTTCCTTTCATGTTCTTAATACTATGCTTCGACAGAGAAATACATCAAAGCAAATAAGTAATAATAATGTGATATGAGGAATATTTGTCTCCGATCATAGTTCGACACGTAGCCTCCTAGTTAGCTTAAGATATTCGAGTGTGGAATATTTTCAATCCGATGAAAGTTATATTCGGATCGACTATAAAAGCAATCTAGGATATATTTATCAAAATCTAACTTTTTTATTTGAATATTTCTCTTAATTTACTCGTACTTGACTTAGACATCAGAGGAACTAAGTCAAGAACTACCACTCGACATTAGTCTTTAGTATAGAATAAGCGGACATTGAGAGTATAACTCAACTACACAAGTTGAGTTAGAATTGAGTCGAGATCATTTGACATTCTAAGTCGACAATTGATCTTTCCTCCATCATTTTGACTCTAGAAGGAGGGGCGACATAATACGAGAGTATCGTCCCATTGATTCTTGAACGACCACCCTAGTGAAGATGCCCCACTCCTCGCTTATAGTACTTTTAGTAACTCTAGACGACTGTATATGTTTCCTATCATCATCACTTTTGAAGCCTCTCACATCCCTTTATAATACCAAATATTGTTCATTAACTTTGGAATCTCCTCATCGTCGATCGCATCGACTCACATTGTGGTTACGATCAAAGTCTTCCTGAGACAACATGTGTATGCTCTAATAGGGTAATATAGTCTGTCATTCACTTTATTCTGTAGTTAGCTCAACTCACAACTATGCATACTTTGCAACACTCCGCTAACTGAAACACTTAGACTCTTTTCCTAGAAGGTAAGCAAGGGGAAAGTCTTATTAATAGCATGTTGTAACTAGTCAAGGCTTATTGGGAAAAGATTAGATATAGAATCCTAAATTTGCGAAACCGACAAATACCATAATCTTTTTTTCTCTTTTTATGTAAATCAAATAAGATATAATTTAACACCAAATATATTATAAATAATTTAACAGTGCAAACAAATCAGATTAATGATAAAATACTAAGTAAATAATAAGACAAGATTTGTATAGAAAAACCCTTCAACGAGAAGGGAAAAGCAAACCAGATCAATCTTCCACTATAAAATAATGAGATTACAATGTCACTCTCTCTAGATTAATTAGAGAATATCAATGTCATATAAAAACCATGTACTCATATGAGTTTCAAAAAATCAATGAGAAAAACTTAGCATAAGAAGAAATCTTAAAGATCATCAATTCAAAGAGCATTGTATCTAAATTAGCATACTAGAAAATTATGACAATGCAAACTAATTTCATTAACCAACAGTCCAATTTTTCTTCTCCTTGAATGAAAGTATCTTTTTTTCTTATAACGATCGCTTTTTTGGTTTTTTCTATCTAACTCATATAAGATTAGGATTATATTTTTTTAATTAACCCCCATAAGTCTCATCACTTAAGTCATAAGGGAACCACCCAATAAGACTAAAGCCCCAAGCTCAACTAGTTCCAATGAAAAAGAAATACTCATTCTAACCCTTGTTGGACGATAGTGTCATTCACCTTAACTCGCTCCCAAGTGGTCTAACCTTTCTTATCTTAATATTCCTCTTAATTCATCTCAGAGACATAGGGATTAGAGGGATCACGTGAGGAACCCTTACTCGACATTGGTCTTAAGTGCAAGTTAGACCCCACATCTGACATCGGGTGTATGCCACGTAGATTAAGAAACTCTTAACGACTAATACAAGTTAAGTCATAATTAAGTTAGGTTAGTCCGATGTTCCACATCAACCACCACTGATCTTTCCTCTATCACAATAGAAGATTGAGTGACAACAATATAGAAAACTTTTCATAGTTAGTAACACATGCAAATGGTCCACTTTGTTTATTGTCACAAAAATTATACTATCTCATCCAAAGTCTCGATAGATTGTGTTTCTATGATACGTTAGGGTTTGAAAATAATCGAAGTCCAATGTCTAAGATTATTATAATATTAGTGTTGAGAGATAAAATGGATCAACATAAGATGGTTGTGTGAGCTCAATAATCTTTAGATTTAAGTGGAGAATTAATTTGTCTAATACTTAAGAGAAATTATTGATCACTATTCAATTGTGAGAGTATCCATCAAATTGTCAAGCGTTAGTTAACACTAATTAGGTATCCAAGATAATATCGAGTTGACACTAATACAATCACATTTAGCCCATGTAACTGACTAACGAGGCATGACGATCAATTTAACATGTTAGACCCCTTATCAAAATTAGTAAATACAAAATTTACATGATTTGATATATTTATAATAAAGTAAAATTTTATTACCATATAATATTAATAAATTTCAAGATAATATACATTCTCTTCTCTTAAAGAGTGTTTCGTTTCCATGTGCTCTTTCTTCCATTTGCAGAGAAGTTAAATCTTTTGATGCTTTTGCTTAAGAAAAGCTATGGCTTTTCTTCGATGGAGAAGAAAGTGTCTGCAACTCACATCTCAAACATGAGGGGTGATGACCAAAATGCCAGTCGAGGAGAGAAGAAGAAGTCCACGTATGCTTGGATTTATTTACAAGTTACATAGACTTGAATTACATTTAATAATAATGATAATAAATGCTAAATATATACCAAATCAATCGAATGATTTTTTTTTTTTTTTTTGTGATCAAATTATTATATTCTTTTTAATCAATGATAGAATCAATCGAATGATTGTTTCTTTTTTGTTATCTCATTCCCTTCCCCTTCTTCGGGCTCTACCAAAATTATGATAAGTTTCTACATCAGTGAAAACTTCCATATAGTAAGTAAAATGAGTTTCTTCACCACACATAGCTATGATTAATTAATGCTATTTAAATATAATATTTGCATGAATCATAAACATGATTGGTGCACAAAAAAAAATAGTCAATCATAAAGTATCTAATATTTATATCTATCTTGAAATTATAATATAATTTTGTACAAAGTGGATGATCTGATTTGATGTGACACTAATTATTAATTAATTTGCCATTCAGCATAGTGGTTAGCGTCGCGTGTTCTTTGCTCTCCGTTAATTGCGACGACGGCATAAGTGCGCAATGGCCGCTAAAAGGTCAAAGAAATTATTGTTCGGCAATACATATTATACCAACCTCGCCATCGACCAAAGGGAGACACAGAGAGCGAGACGAAGACTACAGCGAACAGCAGCAATGGCGTCCGAGGCACGCGTTGGAGAGGAGGGACCCAAGCAGTTGCCGGTGATCAATGAGCACAAGAGCCTCCTCAATAGTGAGGCACTCTACCAGGTGCTCGCTGCCTGCCGCTTCTTGTCACGCAACCTCTCTCTCTCTCTCTCACCATCGCTCGCTTGTGGTAATATGTCCTATCTGTGCGCAGTATCTTCTGGAGACCAGTGTCTACCCACGTGAGCCCGAGGCCATGAAGGAGCTCCGACACATCACGGTCAAACACCCTAGGTAAGGTCCAGATTGTTGTTTCCTTTGATAGGGAAAGCATGCAATAAATTCCTCGGCACCGACGAAACAAGTCTTCCTGTTCAATATGATTCGATCTGAGCATTTTCCTGAAAGATTTTTTGGTTGCAAGGCGTTTGATGAAAATACTGATAGAAGAATATAAGCTTCTGCTTAGTTTGATTATATGCAGGGCAGACCTGACTAATGTTTTTGTGCTAACACAAGAGGATAGCAACCTTAAGATTAAGATAATTAATACAGAAATATCATGGCATCGCTAGTTTAGGATGGTTCGATGATCGGAACTTGTGAATGCGCAGATGTTTTATGGCTGCAGCTGCGGATCAACTGCAGTTCATGAGCATGCTGCTTAAGCTGATCGATGCCAGGAAGACGCTGGAGATTGGCGTCTTCACCGGCAGCTCCCTCCTGGCCACAGCCCTCGCCCTCCCTGAGGATGGCAAGGTAAGAGTACTCTCTGGTCAAAGCAAGGTTCATGATTTTTTTTTTTTTTTTGTTAGAAATCTATTAACGATGAGTATGAGTCAAACTAGTCAAGGTTAATATATATTTAGTTAGACACTAACTCAACCCAAAAATTGAATTAGACACTAACTCAACCTCCTGGCCACAGCCATCGCTGTCCCTGAGGATGGCAAGGTAAGAGTACTCTCTAGTCAATGCAAGGTTCATGATTTTTTTTTTTGTTAGAAATCTATTAACGATGAGTATGAGTCAAACTAGTCGAGGTTAATATATAAATAGTTAGACACTAACTCGACCCAAAAATTGAAGTGGTTAAATTGTGAGCTACATTCAAATATATGTAATCTGGCTCTTTCGATATTTATCACTGTTCTTTTAGTTCTCTTTTCTATCTCTCCTCATACATGAATATTTTTTTAATAATTTTGTGTATCAGTCAATATCGGACCTAGTCTCGGATAGAGATTATCAATGGTCTTTTTGCAGGTATTGGCCATTGATATCAATAGGAAGTACTTCGATCTTGGATTCCCCGTGATCCAAAAGTCTGGGGTGGCACACAAGATCAACTTCCGTGAGGGCATGGCTCTACCCATCCTAGATGAAATCTTGGAGAAGGTAATAGAGAACACCATCAACTTGCGTTTGCATGCACACACTACAGATTTTACATTGTCATATGAGAATGAAAATTTTAGCAGAAACTAACAAAATGGAAAGGAAAAAGAAGAGAGTAAAATTGAGAATTGAAAGCATATAGTTGCTATCCTAATATGAAATTTTATGATTTCATCTTCATTCATCTTTAATTATTTCTGCACACAGTGACAGAAGAGAGAAATCAAGATCTCCATTTAACCTCAAAATTGTGTAAATTCTAATCCAAGACATGACTTCCAAGTCTTATATGACTTAGTCAAGTGATCATAAGTTAAAAAATGATTAAAATGGTTGAACCTTCTAATTGAAAGCCAAATGATCACAAGAACGAATTCTATGATAGGTAGGATTCAATTGACATGAAAGATTCTTCAGTTTCTCCGTCCCAATTTTGCAACTATTTCCTTCACTTGTCAAGCTGTTGTTGAACTTTTGGTGATGCAGGAGGAGCACAGTGGATCGTTCGACTTTGCATTTGTGGATGCAGACAAGGCAAACTACATTAACTACCATGAAAGAGTGTTGAAGCTGGTGAGGATGGGGGGCGTGATCGGATATGACAACACCCTATGGGGTGGCTTTGTGGTTGTGCCGCCGGGTGGACCAATCCCTGAAGAACTCCTGAAAATTAAGCCCGAACCAATCCCTGAAGAATTCCTGAAAATTAAGGACTTGACTGTGGAGTTCAACAAGTTCTTGGCAGCCGATCCACGTATCGAGATCTGTCACCTCTCCATCGCTGATGGCTTCACTCTCTGCCGTCGCATCCATTGACTAAAGTAGAACCTTTTCCTTGTGCTTATGAATCTACCCAACATTCTGCATGCCTTCTTGCAGGAACAAGAAGTCAAGGTAACATTCTAGAGTCTGTGTGTCCTTGCAGAAACCTAGTGTGAGTGTGTTAATCTTCTATGTTACAGAGGTAATAAATTGCATCACTCGTTCTTGTTTGGAACCATATTCAATGAAAACTTAAATATAAATTGCCTGCATAGCTCCAATTTAAGTATGTGATATTGTATGATCTGATGAAGAAATTCTATACCAGAGAACTGAGATTCAGAGGGATGGAGAAGATATAGGACAGGTTGATTGGTTTTATTTTTTGTTTCATCAAAGAAAAAGACTGAGTTTGTGCATTGAAAGAAATTACTTTCCTTTATCTTTTTATCTTCCGGTCAAATGAGAATTATAAACCTTTTCCATAGCAGGAAGTGAGGAGTCAAAATGACCATATATGTAAACCCCGAATAATTAAATTTGAAATAAATCTAAAAATAAAAATAATATATTTTTATTTCAATTAGGCTATTTTATGATTATTTTGAATGAATTTTGATGTGAGGATAGTTTTAAAAAGGAGTTTGAAGACAGAAAACTAATAAAATTAATTATTTAATTATTAATTTTCATATTCGATTCTTAAGTAAGACTCCCTCGTCTCTCCTATGTAAGGATGGGTAGAGTACCTCCCTTAGGTAGATTTTCCATTCTCCCATAGTAATTTCATAGATTTTTAGTGTTTAGATTAATTAGAAATTTTCCATTTTTTTTGATAAATTATTTTATGGTTTTAGAATAAAAATAATGAGATTTGTGGTTTAATAATTATTTACATAGCCGCATATGGTATTTCCTCTTACTTTTAATTAATTCATACGATTTTATGTGTTCAAGATTGATTGATTTTCTAATTTTAAAATTATTAGTTTATTAATATTTTAATTCATTATAAATTATTAGTTTATTAATATTAATTAATCTTGTATTCATGAAAATTTTATAATTTCCTAAGTTTCTAGAAAAATATATTATTTTGATTGAGGAATCGCTGGGTTCGGTTCTAACCCGAGTCAGGCTGACCGGTCGAACCAGGTCAACAGTGCGAGATCCAAATTCGACTTAGGGATGGACCGAGAGCTAAGCCACTGACCCAAGTAGAGCAGCCGTTGCTGGGCCTGTCATAGGCCTGCGTAGTGTAGCTCTGAGCAGGCCGTTGCAGCTCAAACACCGAAAGCCCAACCCGTGACCCTCTCCCTTGTGGTGGTCACGTGCGCTGCACGCTACCCAGAATATTGTGCTGAGCCCAACCTACAAGCTGTCATGGCATGCGCAACACACGTGATTGAGAGCGTAATATTAGTTATTAGGAGAGTACAATACTATGATACTATTATGATTTATTGATATTTGTTCATGATTTGTCATTGATTTTGTTATATATTTTGAGAGGATGTTTAGGAGATTCTACTCAGTTTTATCAATTTTAATTATTTTTATTTGTATTAACACGGATTTCGACACCCACGAGGTATCGCTGTGTGGAGTACTTAATCTTATGTAATTTATAGTATCAACTATTAGGGCTTGATTTTATTTACGATCAAAGATACGTGTATCTCACATCTCTTCCAAGTCTTGATAGCAACACTCACAAACAAGTTGTAGGGTTCGATATAGGACAAGTGAGGGTGACATTGAGATTCATGTGGTTTCTCATAGATGCACATCACATCAAAACATTCAACCACAATATCATCTTAGAAATTTTTAATCTAAGATGATATTGTTTGATCTTTGTTTCTCAACCCCATACTATCTATCATCTGTCTCATTCTGCCTTTTGAGGAAACGGGTCAAAGAAGGGAGCTGCTTTTCTCTTCTTTTAAGAAGCTATCAAAGTTTGTAAAAGCTCATTGTAATCTTCCAGTGGAGCTTCTTATGGCTATGGTGAGTGGCTTAGATGACACAACTAAACTCCAATTTATAAGGGTGTGTTGTTTCTTGAGTACCGTTGATCACAGTCAATACAAATACGATTTGGTTCTTTGGTTCAAAAGTATGGACTCCTTCCATATGCCCAAGCGGATCGCTTGGGTGTGATTCGGGTGTTAGACTGAGATAATAAATGGACTTATGAGGCTTTGTTAGCTCGTGACAGTCGACCCATGATTTCTCCGAGGTATGATTCGTCTATTGAAGGAAGTTCAGAGTCATTCCAAGATGCTCATTGGACTTGTTAGGTAATACTTTGCATCATCTCGAGGTGCTTCTTAGACACACCGGAGTCATGCACGATTGGTCAGCGTCAGGAGATTTCTTGACCCGACCCATCCGACACTTAAGTCAGCATAGAAAGTGGAGAAGATTTAGTAGAGCTCGGGAGAGTTTTAGGTTTAGTCCTTCCCTCGTCTGGTTTCGGAGGCCGACTTTTATACATGATTTATCGATGGAAGATAGCTGGTTGCTCACTCCCCCTTCAGCTTCTCATACCAACAAGGGTTCATTTATATTGGCGGCTAATGAACATGTCTTATTGTCGATTATGTTTAAAAAGGATGATTGAGGGCGCACATCTATCAATGTAGGATTATGCTTGAAATGCACAGGTGATAGGGATTAGCTTCTCACCCCCCCTTCAGCTTCTCATACCATCAAGGGTTCATTTATATTGACGGCTAGTGAACATGTCTTATTGTCGGTTACGTTCAAAAATGACGACTAAGGGCGCGCCATCTATCGGGGTAGGATTATGCTTGAAATGCACAAGCGATGGGGATTAGCTTCTCACCCCCCCTTCAGCTTCTCATACCATCAAGGATTCATTTATATTGACAGCTAGTGAACATGTCTTCTTGTCGGTTACGTTCAAAAATGACGACTGAGGGTGCGCCATCTATCAGGGTAGGATTATGCCTGAAATGCAAAGGCGATGGGGATTAGCTTCAGGTGCCCGAAGAGTCGGGTCACGTCATTAGGAATTAATATTCCCTGTGATTAAACATGTGACATCTTTCGAAATTATGGTCGTAAGCGACGGATCATTGCTGACCAACAGCGTGACTGAGGGGAAGTTGAGAGGATGGGTTTAGTCACCATGTAGCGATGGTCAACTCGTGTGACTTCTCTAGGGATCGTGTTTCGATTGGGCAACCGTGTGAGGGAACGACACAAGCTCTTGTGTGCATGTCGATTCCAAGTGACATCCCATGACTAGGTAGTTTGGCAGTACAATGTGTGTGCCATTGCTTTCCCTATCAGGCTTCATTAGCCTTTTTCCGTGGGTCAAGATAGGCGAAGGCTGGCGAACCATTTCCGTGAGTTGCTCATGCCTTTGCTTAGGTGGCTTTTTTAGCCCAAGTGGCGGGGTGAGTTGATAGCGCTATTATTTTCCCTATCATTCATCCCTTAGAAGGCATGCTTCGAGGCTCTGGCGAGGGCTTCGAGGCTCTGGCGAGGGCTTCGAGGCACGTTGTTTAGGTGCATGGTTCTATGTCGATTTGTGGGTACTGCCTTGTAGTGGTGGTTTTTCTTGAGTATTGACATCGGGTTTGTCCGTCGTAGTGGGTTTTTGTTATTTGTTGCTAAACGAGTATAGAGTTTGCTAGGGCGGATCTTGCCTCGACCACCGTAGTAGGAGTAGGTCCATCGTTGCGAATCTTGTCTCGATCATCATTGTCGTAGTAAGGGTCTGTTGTTGTGGATTCAATTATTGCTTGCGGGAGTAGGGGTCTATCATTGCAGATTCAATCGTTGTTTGCAGGAGTAGGGGTTCGTTGTTACGGATTTCGATCACTATTTGTAGGAGTTGGGGTTTGCCATTGTGGCTCTTGGCTCGACCGTCATAATAGAGGTATTGATCCATCGTAACAGGTCTTGGCTCACGGAATATTAGATGGTTAATGATGCCTCATCATTAGACAATAGTTCCATGGTTTTAGTTGTGTATCTGGTTCTTAGACTTGAGATACCAAGGACCTTATACGAGTACTCCACTTTTAATATCAAACTTATAGGTTTGGAAGTTCTAGATCTAACATAGTCGGTTATCGGGAGTGGTAACCAATCTTACAATGACAATTGAGTGTCAATAGAGGATCATCTACTCTCGGTATTATGAGAGGAATGTCTCGTGTGTTCTCGCTCAAGCAAATTACTAGCGATGGTCATTCGGATTGAGAGAGAACGAGTTCTCTGGAAGAATCCGATTAGAGTGAGACTCGAGTAGATTTTGTATGGGCTTAATATCACCATACATGATATACGATCTCTAAGATATTAGATGAATGATAAACTATAGATATACGATAACTGAGGGCAGATAAGTCCAATGAATTAGATCCTTCTGTATCGCTTAAGAACTATAGCGTAGTGGCCTAATACATCCATAGTTGATGTGTTGAGATAATAATTTACAGAATTAGAATAAATTCTAACGAGTGCAACTCATGGGCAGCTCAGTATTGGGCCTAGCGGGTCACACACATATGATGAATGACACGATGAATAAATGATTGGATATATGATATCTAATAAACCTTTGTTTTATTGGATCTATTGGGTGAGAGCCAAGCTTAGAGATCAAATTTTTATTAAGCAAGGGATAATTGGATAGAGATTGAGTATCAAATATACTAGGGTAATTGGATGGAGATTCAATACCCAATAAGGCAGGATCCATTAGGGTTAGTAAAGAGAGCTCTCTATAAAAGGGATATGATACTAAAAGGGTTATAAGACTAGACCCAATAGTCGTTGCACCCTATCCTTCCCTCCCTGCTTCTTCCTTAGCTGACTACCCCCTCTATAGTGTGAGAGAGCAATAAGAAGGACTACCTTTGTTGTGTGGTGGTGGTACGCGAAAACAAGGAAAGAACGCGTCATGAGAGGAGGTGTGTCGTCGCTTTATCTGCCATGTAGATCACCTCTAGAGAGGAAAACATGAGATCTCCTTCATCCATAAATTGGGATATGCAGATCAGGGATATATAAGTTTCCTTATGTGAGACCGTCTCACGTCTTACATGATTTTTGATTTCACAAGTTTTTCGCTCTCAATCGTCACACGCGATTCGATATAAATCTATTTTTAGATAAATTAATTTTTATTTTATTTTTTCATTGCACATGTGATGCTCTCTCAAGTTTCCCAGTACGTTCAAGAAGGACCACTAGAGGCACACTATCTGTCAAGATAAGATTATGCCTAAAATGCACAAGGGATGAGGATAAACGTCAGGTGCTTGAAGAGTCGGGCCATGTTGTTAAGAATTAATGTTCCTTGCGATTAAACATGTGACCTCTTCTAAAATTATGGTCATGAGCAATGGATCGCTGGCGACCGACAATGCAATCAAGGGAAAACTGAGAGGATGAGTTTGGTCGTTGTGTAGCGATGGTCAATTCATCCAGTTAGGAAACTACATGAGGGAACAACACAAGCTCTTGTGTGCGTATCGATTTCAAGTGACGTCCCATGATTGAACGGTTTGATAATTCAATGTATGTACCATTGCTTTTCTTATCATACTTGGCCTTTTTCCGTAGGTCAAGATAGGCGAAGGCTGGCAGACCATTTCCATGGGTTGCTCATAGCTTTGCTTATATAGCTATTTAGCCTAAGTGGTAGGTCGAGTTGGTAGTATTATTATTTTTCCTATTATGATGGAAGGTAAGTCTCTGAGCCTGAGAAAATGTCACCATTTGATGTAAACATACGAGCATCGTTTCATCTTTTGATAGGTAACGTTTTGTATTGTTTTTAATAGATTCAATGGCTATATCTTCAAAAAAAATTTATTTAATGTTGATGATTTTTTAGAGAAATGAAAAGTAGTAATTCAATAGTAATGAAAATTATAATTTACAAATTATCCCAAAATCCAATCAATCTTATTCTTTTTTATTTCAAATTTTTTTAAAGATAAATGGCAAAGATAATATTTGTTATCGAAAGTAAAAAAGTCCTTAGTTATTGAATGATATTTTTAATATTTTTAAAAGTTTATTACATTAAATAAGATACAATACATTCTTTAATTATTAAATCATGTTTCAACCACTCAACCTCCAGTAAGTATATATACTACACCACCGTCATATCAATATTCTATATATATAGAATATGTCGAATAAATTTATCAAATAAAATCTTGAAACTTCAACTTTGATAAGTAGATTTGGCATACAATCACAACACTAATTGTTTAGAAAAAAAATATTATATAAATTTTTTATCCCTTTATGATTTAGATAACCTCTGGAATTAATATTTTGGGTGTAAAAATTTTATCGGATAAACTTTCAACCCTTTAGGTATTACACCTAAACCAATAGTCAAGTAGTAATATATCAAATTTACTTATATTTAAATTGAGAGTTTAAATATTGATCTAATATTGGTGTATCAAACCTTTTTGGTGAGAACTTTATATTTAAAATTCTCATATTTTAATTTTAACTCTTGAAGTATTAATCTAATATTGGTATATCAAACTTATTTACCAAAAATCAAGGTTCAAGATCTCATCCGACAGTTATTATAAAATTAACTATCAAAAGTTGGATATTCAAAAACCTCCAAGATATTAACCAATGTGGGTAATAAAGACATACTTGGTAATATAGTAAGGTCTTGAAATCATATATCGTTCTCAACACATTATTCTCTCTCTCTCTCTCTCTCTCTCTCTCTCTCTCTCTATATATATATATATATATATATATATATATATAAAAAATAAAGACATACTTGATAGGATAGTAAGGTGTTTTTTTTTTGTTCCTTATCAACAAAGACAAACAATTAATAGGAATATAATGTTATTCATTTGTTTTTTTTGCTTTGACGTGGAAGTCTTCTACACCAATATAATCCAAAATCCCTTCCCATTTATTTGGAATAATGAGGATAATGTTTCTATTTTGTTCTCAACTTGAATCTCTATCAGCTGTCTATTTCGATCAAATCAACTTCAGATAGATATGTTTGAGAATATAATCTTACGCAATAAACTACGAAAATAAAAATCCGAATGAATGATTTTGGAAAATCCTTTTGTGACTTTTCCTATTTATTTTGTTCATCTCAGCCTCAAACAAGATGACATCATCCTTTGAATAATTCAATCACACATACCCAAGTTTTGTGGGCCCAAAAATACAAACTCCTGAGTGAGGGTAGAGCATTGCCCTTTATATTTACGATTTTGCCCCACCTGTTCCTTCGTTCTCCACCGCTATAAACTCCTGATCCCATTTCCACGGAGCAGAGCATTGCAAAGAGAGAAAGAGAGAGAGAGAGAGAGAGAGAGAGAGAGAGAGAGAGAGAGATCGTCTCTGGGTAGGAAGCTTCGCCCAGCAACAAAAGCCATGGCGGGACGAAGGATCGCGTCCTCTGCCCTCTTCCGCTCTCTGGCCGCTCCGCTCTTCCGCAAAGGTGACTCTGCTTCACAGAAACTATATCGCTCGTATCTTCTCCCTCACGCTTAGGCTTTCGATCCTTGTCGCATCGAATTCGTCATCAAAATCTCATCTTGTCATTCCAAATCCTTTATCTTCACGCCGTAAGACTTTTCCTTGTGCTTACGAGTCAACTCCCACCAGCTGCATGCGTTGACAGACTTCCATATCGTATCTTGGCTGATTCGTTCTCTGTCTTTGGAACATGCATGATATAATGAAGATATTACTCTGCTTTCTAAACCCAGTTATCCGATCGGATCGACGATAAATTGTATCATAGCCGGAGCAAAGTCAGCTTCTGCATCCTCACTGGACCCATGAACGCAGGGAAAACCATGTCCTTCGAGTCTTTATCAGCTGCAGGTCTTGTACAAGATTTCTGTACATACTGCTTGTCGACTTGTCTTTATGATAGCTTGGATTCTACCGGCGGGTCCTCCTTCCCTGGACTGTTGCAGGTCATCCCTTTTGGCTCATTCATCTCTTTCTTGCATAATAGACACCGCGAAATGTCACAAAAATTTTGGTCTCTCACAGATTTGATCCGATAGATATGTTAGGAATACATCAAACTTTGTCTTAGAAAATCTTAAAGGCGTGTAGATTCTGAGTTGGAACCAAACCGATATGATCCAATAATTTTTAGGGCACCTGTTTGCTAAGGGTGATGACTATCTGAGATAGAACAATGCCTCCGTGAGAGAGAGAGAGAGAGAGAGAGAGAACAGTTTGCTACAATGCATTGCATTGTCACTTCCATGGCCCCATCTTGACTGCCATTAATTGGAAAAAACCAGAGATCCAGAAAAGTCAAGTCGCATTTTGGGAGGGATTTGGATTAGATCTACAAGAAAATGTAGCAAGATATCAACCGAGAACAGTGTCTTCATTACTAATGCGAATGCAGTCTTTGAAAAATTATTCATATGAAAACAGAGAGAGAGAGAGAGAGAGAGACATTTAATGGAGTCAGAGAAGGCAGCTAAATGTGCAAGTCAAACGTTCAAAGATTGGCCAAATTTTCCTGGATAGCTTCTCATCCCTTTTGATGAATTGAGGTTTGAGTAAATGACGCAACTTTCAATCCTCTCTGTGGGTGTATGAAGAATTTGATATGCTATGCATCTGATGAATCATTTGATTAAAGAACAAATCGGTGCGTGCTGCACATTACCCATTATAGTAATAATATTTATGTATTTTGTTTTCTTTTAGTTTTGGATTCACAGCTGGCGGTTGCCATGGATTTTCTCTTGCCTCTTTTAAGAACTGGATATTATGCTCATGCTTTGTTGGGCGTCAGCTCCAAGCATGCACCATTATCCTTTAACGGGTTGGTTTCCCGTACCGACGCCGTCTACCAACAACCTTCTCATGTGACATGAAAGGTGGGGCCCATGAATATGTGTCATTGAGTCAGACACGGAGGGTCAGTGTTTTGGTAGGCCGTGGTCCATCCCTTGGAGTTATATTTACCTTTTTACCCTTCCTTCTTCTTCTCCCTCCGCTCATTAAAATCGGAGCCCCCCCTCCGTATGCGGTACAGAGAATCGCAGAGGGTGCTTCATTTACTCTCTCTCTCTCGCATCTTGCTTCCTGGTACTGGGTTTCGGATGCAATAAAGGCTATGGCGGCTCGGTGGATCGCGTCTTCGCTCCTCTCGCGCTCTCGCTCCGCTTCTTCTCGCGCTCTCGCCTACTCCCTCTTTCGGAAAGGTGACCATGCTTTGCGGAAATCGGATTGGTCGTGCTCTCTGGTGTTTGTTTCGCTTAATCGGGAGTCTTCGATCCTTAACGTTGCGAATCCGCCATCAAAACTGGATCTTGTTTGTGCCCTTTTTTTCGATATACCTTTTTCGCGGTCGTGTTTGAGGGATCGATTATTTTTATATTTTTCTGGTTGGTAGGATATTATATTTTTATGCTCTGTGCGCAAAGATCGAGTTCTTTTTATTTATGTGGTGTTTTTTAGTCGATAGATCACTTTCATTTGTTCCTCGGAGATTTGAAATACGTATGTTATTTCTCCTTTCATTTAGGATTAGTACAAAATATTGAAGGATTTCTTACATCATTATGTCGTCACACTTGCTTTCGGTGGATAAAGATCTCATCTCGATCGCTTATCTCAATTTCATTTTATCGTGATTAATTTTTAAGGTATCGTCATGATTACTACTGGAATTTTCCCTTCATGAAGTTGCGGGCCTATGGTTGGTCTGTCTTCGTACTTCTCAAAGGAACAACTTTAAGGAATGAAAAAAGTGAATTAATCTTTGGTTAATCATTGGCTAGATCAAAGAAAACATTTGTACGAGAGAGAGAGAGAGAGAGAGAGAGAGAGAACAGGATCCCTGTCTTTTGTATTTGATTATTAGTCTTTTAAGAACAAACAATTACTATCTGGTTCTTAGAGTCTAATCTTTGTGTGACTTGAGAATGCTCCATGTCGTTGCAAACTGTAATCTGTGATGCTCTCAAGTACCAAGTCTGATTACAACTTGTGACATGTTGACATAACATGGAATAGATGGTTCGGCGTCTGGGGTCTTTCGAAGGTTTAGCATTGCTGCGGCGATCGAAGAACCGATTTCACCACCAGTGCAAGTAAAGTACTCGCAGCTTTTAATAAATGGGAAATTTGTGGACTCAGCATCAGGTGCATTTTTCAGCTTCTTTGGAAGAAAGAATGTTTTGGTATCTTCTCGTAGTTGGATTGCTTAATTTGTCATTCTCATTTATTATTGTGAATTTCTCTGGTACCAGGAAAGACTTTCCCAACCTTAGATCCTAGGTCCGGGGAAGTCATTGCTCAGGTTGCTGAAGGAGATGCCGAAGATGTCAACCGAGCCGTCATCGCTGCTCGCAAGGCATTTGATGAAGGACCATGGCCTAGGATGACTGCTTATGTAATGCTCTGAACTTTTCATTTCTTTTGCTGTTCGAGTCATTGTTCTCATTTCTTCAGCCGTTCACGTTATAATATACTAATTCCTTATGAGTTTTGAGTCATTCTTTCCATTTTCTCCTGATACTGATGATGCAGGAAAGATCGCGCATACTTAACCGGTTTGCAGATCTGATAGAGAAACACAATGATGAGATTGCTGCACTTGAGACTTGGGACAATGGGAAGCCATTTGAACAGGCTGCTCAAATTGAAATTCCAATGCTTGCACGTCTGATGAGATACTATGCCGGTAAACGATAAAGATAACAGTGGCATGATCCACCCTTTTGCCAATCTTTTGTATTGTTGTTTTACTAAATCATATATTTCTATCTTTCTGAATCTTCCAGGTTGGGCAGATAAGATACATGGGCTTGTCGTGCCAGCTGATGGCCCACACCATGTTCAGGTCTTGCATGAGCCAATTGGTGTTGCAGGCCAAATTATCCCCTGGAATTTTCCTCTTCTTATGTACGCTTGGAAGGTTGGGCCTGCATTAGCATGTGGGAACACTATCGTTCTGAAGACTGCAGAACAAACTCCTTTATCTGCCCTATATGTGTCAAAGCTATTCCTTGAGGTTGGTGAAGCAATCGCATCTTCTTCTTTTTTGTGACCCAGGTTTCTGTATTTTGGCATTCACTGTACTTTGTACATCTAATGACTGGATATTAAACTATCTCAAGGAGGAAAAATTTTCATTCATTGTGAAGAACTAATTTCAATACTTCATATAAAACTAGCTATCAAATGTGTATTACAGACAGAATTATCATCCAACCATAATGTGCAAGGAATATACCTCTTTGTAAGCTTTAGAAAGAAGCGACTTCAAGAACTAGTTTGTGATTTGTAAAACAACATTTTCCTAGTGATTTGTAAAACAACACTGTCCTCTTTGTAATATTTTCTTTTTTTTCTTTTACCTTTATTTTCCTTTAGTTGATCTTCAGGCAGGACAACTTTGTCAAGCTGTTGCATTCGAGTAGTAAATTATAGTGGTTGTCATACTATTTTAAAAAGAAGCTTGATGAGAGGACTAACCTTCTGTTCTCAAGTGAAAAATGAATGACATGATTTTTGTTTCTATCTTGTCCTACTGATTTATTTTAATCATCTCCTCTGAATCAGGCTGGTCTTCCTAAGGGTGTTCTAAATGTGATATCCGGATTTGGTCCTACTGCTGGTGCAGCTCTTGCTAGTCACATGGACGTTGATAAGGTGCTAAAAATTTCTTTGTGAATTTCAGGAATTTAAACTGGTTAGCAATATGGAAAAACTACAGATTTTGTAGTTTTTATCATATCTGTGAACCTATGGCCTTCAAGTTTTTGTTGCATGATTGTATAAGCATGATCACTGCATCACCAAAAGGACATTATATGAACTATTTAGGACATAATAACTGATCGGCTGAGGTTACTTGATTGGCAAAGAAGTTCTTTAGCCAGGGACAAGATCTTACATATAGTGGCAGGTTTTAAATGAAAGAACTTTTAAATTCTGAGAGTACTAGCATGATTCAGAAAAGCATCAAAATTACTAGTCCCCAAATATCATCCTTGCACAGGCCTCTTTCACAAGTGCTTTTAGATTGAATGCTTATCATCCAATATTGGCTACCAACGAAACAGATAATAGGTGATTGTCTTCTTATGTTTCTGATCCCATGTTACCATTTCTGATCAGCTTGCTTTTACCGGATCGACTAGCACTGGCAAAATTGTACTCGAACTGGCCGCAAGAAGCAATCTTAAGCCAGTGACACTAGAACTTGGGGGAAAATCTCCAATGATAATAATGGATGATGCTGATATTGACCAGGCTGTAGAGCTTGCGCATTTTGCTTTATTCTTTAATCAGGTTTGTGTAACTATATAATGTTGCAAATAAATGTGTGCTTGGAGACCTGTTTTCTAATACGAATGACCTTCTACAGGGGCAGTGCTGCTGCGCTGGGTCTCGTACATTTGTACATGAGCGTGTATATGATGAGTTTATAGAGAAAGCAAAAGCTCGTGCGTTAAAACGTGTCGTTGGTGACCCCTTCGTTAAGGGTGTTGAACAAGGCCCTCAGGTACATTTATGGATCTTTTTACTTTGGCTCTTTATATGCTCTCCTAGATTAATTTTCAGAACTTGTTATACCCTTGTCGTTTATGAGTTCATAGTGATCTTTATTATGTGAATTATCTATTTGAAAGGTCAGCAAATTCCAAATATCTAATCGCTGGCGTTTAATTGGTTGAAACAATATCTCATTTTACATAGTTGTCACTAGCTTTGTCTACCTTCTGAAACATAAGTTTAATCGCTGGAGTATTATACATATCAGCACTTGCCACAACAACCACAGGAAATAGATACTTCATGTCGATGTCATTGGCATAGCAATTCTGTTTAAGCAAGCAAACCTATGTTCATTGCCTCTAAAACTCTTTGCCTAATTTCTGATAGAAGAATCTTTCTTGTACTCGATCCTTTTTCTCTCCGCAAAGCTGTAAATAATGTCTTTGGTTAATCTATAACATCTCAGATTGACGAGGACCAGTTCAGCAAGATCTTGCATTACATCAAATCTGGGGTTGAAGATGGTGCTACCCTTGTAACAGGAGGCACTCGAGCAGGGACCAAAGGCTACTACATTCAACCCACCATCTTCGCTGATGTACAGGTACTGTTAAATGTCTAGTTTCAATAACCATCAAAGTATGTTTAACCGAAAGTCTAATCCCGTTGCGATATACTTGTCTTTTCTAGGATGGTATGAAGATAGCACAAGAAGAAATCTTTGGGCCAGTTCAGTCGATCCTTAAGTTCAAGTGAGTATACTATGTCAAAAACTGTGTAATGTCTATACAAATACCTATGGTTCTTTGTGCTCATGATTTGGTACCAAACTAAAATATGCTGTTGAATTGGGTGCAATCTGATCCTTTCTGAATCGACAACATATGCTGTACCCAAAAATGAACTATCAATAGGCACCTGTATCAAGTCGATCTTTTCTTTTCGATGACCTGGAAGGCAACCTGGATTGAATTGTTACTTAATTACATTTTATTGGTTATGACAGGGATCTCAATGAGGTGATCCAAAGATCAAACAAAACTCGCTATGGTCTGGCTGCTGGTGTATTCACTAACAATCTGCAGACTGCAAACACCTTGATGCGTGCCCTAAGAGTCGGATCGGTATGGATCAACTGCTTCGATGTCTTTGATGCCACAATTCCCTTTGGTGGCTACAAGATGAGCGGGCAAGGGAGGGAGAAGGGCATCGACAGCCTCAAGAACTACTTGCAGATCAAGGCAGTTGTCACTCCCTTGAACAATCCTGCATGGTTGTAAATGGCTTAGTGAAACTGTCTTGTTGTTGCAAGTTGTTCGGAAACCTTAGATCTGTGACGGTTCTAATAAGCTTCATTAATGCTTCAAATAATAACGATTCCGCTTTTGTTATCTTATATCATTTCAATTGCAATGCTGTACTGTCATCGAGATGAATAGATAAGCAACTCATTGCTGTTCTGTTGTTCTGCAACTTCCTCCTTGAAAGCTTGTGATGGATTACCGCAATTGCAGAGGTTGGCACTTTGACCGCAGAATTAAGATGAGAGACAAAGTCCTCATGGATGACATTGACTTCACACGAGGCTGTGTGGCATCAACTTCCCCATCTCCCGATGCACATCACCTCTTTCTCTTTCCCTACCCTCGAGTGAATACATAGGAACAGGGGGGAGAGTCCCACCATAATGGCAATCCAAATCTCCCTGTACCATCATCACAACAGGCTTCAATTAGCACAAATGTTGCTATCAAATGATGATAGAAGAATCCATCATCATTGATTGAGTGCCAATAGATTGCGGGTCGAACTCCCTTATTAAATTCCACAACAGCTCTCACCTGTCCCGGAGAGAGAGGGGGCAGGAAAGGTGAACTGCCCTTCTAGATGCGTGCACCCGATGATCAACGGTGCAGATAGGTTGGATTGGTTTGCCTCTCGGTGTCCAAACCATTTGATGCACGCAAGTCCTCACGTATGAGACGAGTGCTCGTGTCTCTCTCAGCGTGGAATATCGAGTCAGGTTTTTGCTGCAATGAGACCTCATGATTTGACACATCATGCAGATTAATTGCATGTTAATCTCACAAACCCCCACAATTGTTGTGTTATTATCAGCCCACACGTAATCCTGGCCACGTGTTATCGCGTGCAGGCTTAGCCTTCCGACCCACATCCTCGCTATCTGCCACGTCTAGGTTACACTGTTGACACCGCGATACACGTACGTACGCGTAGACCCCACCGCTTTGCCCCCGCTCTCCGCGTGCCACGCGTCCCACCTTAAATCCATTTCCTGAACGCTTTTGTTTTGTACGCATTTAATAACGACATTAATCCCAATCCCGATCTCCGCGATCCGATGTGCCTGCCGACACAGGAGCGTCATCTTTAAGCTTTCTGTCGGTGATCTATTGGTGTTCTGATTTGTTTGCTGTCTGATAGTCACAGCGTCGCTTAGGTAATGTCGGCCGCGCGGCATTGGCCCTCTGACGCAGGAAACATCCGGGGCTCGGCCGTTATCTTTCGCCACGCGTCCCCGAGGGACCCGATCACGCCCGCCGTCCTCGAAGAAGAAGAGGCACTTCTTGGACCGACGCGTGTCGCTCGTACCCCGTGGCTTCTATAAATGGGGGACCCCGGGGAAGGTCGCAGCGTATAGTTTACAGATTCCTTCCCCATTTTGGATTCGCTGCTGTCTCTTTGTCTCCAACAAGATGCCACGTCCCTCCGACCGCCGGAGATTCTTGGCGCTTCCGGTGGTGCAGCCCGGCGCCAACGTCCGCCCGATTGTCCTCCTCGACGCCCTCGTCGTCCTCGCCGACGAGATCCTCGCCCTCCGGGCTTGCCCCTTTCCGGTCCACCGGCGCAGCGCTCGCGAGGCGATCCGCGAGGTCGTGACGATCCGCGAGTTCTTGGCGGACGTCCGCCGCCGGGGGTCGGCCCTCCCCGATTCCATCGTGGTCGGCTTCTCCGAGCTATACATCACGCTCCAGAAGCTGCGCCACCTCCTCCAAGATTGCGCCCGGCCGGGCGCACGGTTGTGGGTGCTGATGCGGTCGGAGCGGGTGTCGAGCGAGTTCCTGGTCCTCGTTCGCTCCATATCCGCCGCCCTCGACGTCCTCCCACTGGCGTCGATCGACGCCGTCTCCGAGGTCAAGGAGTTGATTCGGTTCGTCGAGGAGCAAGCATGGAAGGCCACGATCGAGACCGAGCCCGATGATGCCCAGGCAATAAGGAGTGTTTCGTCCGTGCTTTGCCAGTTCAAGAATGGGATTGCTCCGACCCGGAGCGCCCTCAGACAGATCTTGGATCACTTGCACATCCGAAGCTGGAACGATTGTGGCGAAGAGATTGCGTTCATGGAAGAGCTCTTCTTTGAGAGCTCAGACGACGGCGAAGAGGCAGCCCTACTTGACAGATTGATGGCGTTCATGGCCTATTGCCGGGCGGTGCTTTTCGATACCATGGACGACGAGAAGAGCGCCGACGAGCAATTGAAGGCCCAAGCAACAGCCATGAATCATGTCATCGTCAACCTGGATTATCTCCGGTGCCCCATCTCTCTCGAGATCATGACGGACCCTGTGACGCTAGCCACAGGTCAGACCTACGACCGGGCATCCATTTCGAGGTGGTTCGAATCGGACGGTCTCACCTGCCCGGTCACCGGCGAGAAGCTGGCCAACAAAGATTTGGTTCCCAATTCCGCCATTCGGAACCTCGTCGAGCAGTTCTGCCAACAGAACAACATACGCTTCCCCGAACCAAAGGCCAAGCAGAAGCGCGATGTGGCGAGGACCGAGAAGCCTCTCACCTCGGCGGCAGCAGGAGCCATGGCAATGGCGGCTGCTTCTCTAGTCGACAAGCTAGCGACCGGGACGAACCAAGAGAAGAACAAGGCCGCTCACGAGATCAGGAAGCTGTCCAAATCAAACATCTTTAACAGAGCATGCTTAGTGGAAGCTGGCGTAGTCCCATGGCTTCTCCGGCTCTTCTCTTCAATGGATACTTCGATCCAGGACAACGCAGTGGCGGCGGTGTTGAACCTCTCAAAGCACCCAGATGGCAGCAGGGCCATCGTCGAGGACGGTGGCCTCTGCCTCATCGTGGATGTCATCAGATATGCACTCAAAACTCAGGCTCGGCAGAACGCAGTAGCCATCCTCTTCTATCTCTCATCGATCGAAGAGTACCGAATCGAGATCGGGAAGATACCTCAGGCGATCGCGACATTGGTGGAGCTCTTGAGGGAAGGAACTTACCGGGGAAGGAAGAACGCCGTCATTGCTCTATATATGCTGCTACAGGCTCCCGACATCCTGCCTAAGGCCCTCGATGCAGGGGCTGTCCCGGTTCTCGTGGCTCTTCTCTCCAACGAACAAGAGGATCTTGCTGGCGACGCAGTGGGTGTTCTTGCAAAGACCGCAGAGAGGCACGACGGTGCGATGGCGATTCTGGAGTCCTCCGCCATACCTAACCTGGTGGAGTTCCTCCGGTCGTCCACGTCTCGGTCTGGGAGGGAGAAGTGCGTCTCCACCCTCCTCTCTCTCTGCGACAACGGCGGAGCAAAGGTGGTCAGGTTGCTTGGACAGATGCCTGCGCTTCTGCCCTCCTTGTACTCCCTCGTCGCGCTTGGCACTTCTCAAGGCAGGACGAAGGCCATATCGCTCGTCAATTGCATACACAGTCTCCGTGGCCAGGGATACCCTGCCATTGTCGCATCTGCTGCGCAAGAACACATCATTCGTGCACAGTGATGGTTTTTGATCATTTGTTAGATCTTTCTTTGATTTCAGCTCGTTTTTTAGAAGAGTTGTAATCCAGTATAGTCCAGAAATATACTTGTACATAGATGCACCATAAGGATAAGTTCAATTGTTCTACTCTGGCATCCCTTCAGTGTACAAAATTAAATGCAAATAGAAAAGTTTGATCAGGTTCTGTCTGCATGTCAATGTTGACTTGTCTCATATATACGACTGTGAATAGAATAGAATATATATAGAGAGAGAGAGAGAGAAAGGATGAACAGAGAACGATAGCTGAATTTAATTATGACATAGTACTATAATAAAAACAATAACAACAACAATAATATGTCCTGATGTCATAATTATTTGTGGTCAACCAGTAAGACGACAGCTTCTAAGAAAGCTTGGACGTGTCCGTGTCATTCGGGGAGTTGTTTGCTCTCATCTTGCTCACCTCCGTTATCATGGTCTCAATAGAGCACCACGACGATCCGCGCTCCTCCGTCGCCGCCTCCGCCAGCTCTTTGACGTTCCTCGTGGCCTCTTTCCCCTTCTCCCCCACCAGCAACTCTCTCACCAGCTTCTCCCAAGTCCTCCCCCTTCACCAGCCCGTCGCGGAAGAAGGGAGCGCTCCCAGGAGTGGTGAAGAAGGTGAAGGTACCGAGGCCGCGGTGGTGGATGAGGTGGGCGAGGTGGAACAGCGGAATGGTGTGGCCACGAAAGGAAATATGGCAAAGGCAAGAAGATTTAGGAAATGAGAGTTTAGGAAGTTTGGAATGCTTGTTCTTGTAATTATGCTCGCCAAATAGTTAATGGAATCGAGTTGATGATGTGTTCATGTTCACAAATTTAGCATGTCGATGGGTTCATTAGATAACACATCAGCATCAAATATTCATAGTACATAATTAATCATATATATATATATGTACTAATTACTTCACTTATTTACAAATTGCTCATTCTATTTTTATTTTTAAATTTAACTACCTATGTTGATAAAATAATGGATATCACAAAATTGGTTTGGTACATTTGAGATGAAAATTAAGGAGGAGATATTTTACATAAAGCAATAAGACCGTAAGAGTAAGACGTAAATCAACGAATCGAGTTCCCAATTGAAATATGATCTATAAAAGAAAAAATACTTATTAAGATCACTCAAAATATTCACATTAAAATATGACTTTCAAATTAAATTTTGAATTAGTAGATGATACCAAAGAGAATCGAGAAATAAACTTGTATAATCAAAAGGAGTTTATAGTCCATACATCTTAATTAGAAAAATAACTACTAAGTAACCCTTTGTAGCCTTCTTTTGCATTAGTAATTTACCTTCTTTGCATCACCATGATTAATAATGATACAAATATACACTGTCAACGGTCGTTAAGAACTGAGCATCTAAATTCTCTGGATGGAGACCTTTTCAAACAATAGGTCTCGATGACAAATCTCAACAATGAAGATGATTCATGATGGTGTCATGAGTACTATCGATTGATGAGTCGACCTGGTTGATTCACTGTCGAATGTGCAAGCTCATATAGGTATCTCTTATGAAAGACTTGGTGAGGTGAGACTTCATAGACTATCCGGTCAGAAGTCGTTATGTCGGTGAGGACCTAATTCGGGGTGGCCAGATAGGCAGATTTGGATCTTCCTAATTACAAGATTCCTTCTTGGAGACTAGGTCGTTTGAGTGTCTTCGGGCGATCGACCATCCTATATGATAGGTCGACGTCGAGGGTTGCCCGACACGACCCCTCCAATGAGTCAGTGTGCAGAGAGTCCTCCCTTCAGTGTGAGCCGATGGGTTCCTTTTTATACCTGATCCCTGAGCCTTCATGTTAGTTAGCCTAGGATAAGATTAGGTGAACTTATAGCCCTACTTAGGTATCGATCTCGATGATAAATAAATTGACATAGGGTAAAATTATCCTTATCAATCCATATCACATTTTCAACTAAAATGATATTTGACTGATCATGATGGAGACACATCTCCACTATCCAAGTCAAGAAATGATCTAACAACCATGTTTATTGGCAAGAACCCAAAAAAGAAAAAGAAAAAAACTTAACCTACCAATATTAGTATGTCTATCCATCAGCAAAGATAATATTCATGATTAATATAATATTATTTATGGTATTTGGTAAGGGGGGATAGGTCACATGAACATTGCAACATAACATCATTATCAGTCCGAACCTACAAAATATTCTATTAGTACGATATTTCAACCAAAGTCCCTCATATGATCGACACGCCCACGATGTCAATAATTGCAATATCCAATGATTTGAAAGATTCTATACATTCAAGTAATATGTTAGACATTACATAATCACTCAGATGGTTAACTCGCACTTAATTCTGATGATTATTAAAGCATACTACAAAAGGTCTTGGGTATGCCACTTGTCAAAAAAAAAAAAAAAAAGGGACTCTATTTGACACAATCCTTTTGAATCTCACATCTTTCGATCAACTTACTAATTTAAGTATTAAATTATCTTTTATTAGCTACACTATCTACATAATTTTTTGCAAGACTCCTGAAGCTTTTGACATGTCTCGACCAAAACTAAGATGTCTCTGAGTCCCTAACATATTAAATAATCAGAATATATAACAATAGTTTGATACTATTGAAAGGCCAATATGTTGAAAGAGTTTCTAATCAAGAGTTTGAAAGTGCAAGATAAAGTTTTAAAAGTTCAAGATTCTCACAATACAAGTGATAATGAAACAATGGCATAAGGCCCTTTTATAGGGTTGGAGCATTGTTTGATCTTTGTATATCATGTCATGATAATGATTTTGAATCATCATATAACATTGCTATATAACATTCGGACATACATATTATGAAAAAAATTGACATTGACATTGACACCACACCAAGTAGATACACATGCAGCAAGGTAAAAAAGGTCATGTTATTCACGCAAACAAACACAGGATCAATTCCCAGAATGAGTTACAGAAAATTGTCACTGAGCATTTGAGACTCCAATATTTCACAAGTTTTATGCAGTAAGTCATATTTGTTGTATGCATACCAGTTTTTGCGAGTAGTCTTTCCGAGACTAATTAATGCACATGTGTATTCCTCGAAAGAGGATATATGAAGAATCCAAAATTTTCTGATAATTTGTAAACAAATGTAATGAATGTTCATACAGAAGTCTAAAAATACTATTTGAGTGTACAAACATCAAAATTTCTAAAAAGGTACCAAATCAATCATCGGAAGAAGGATAAATGCACAAGCTTTATACGGATCATTACAATGCAATGCACACAAGGGAACAAACTCCAGTCACATAACAAAAACAAAAGAGTCGATAAACTACATTAGGAGCTCGATCAACTCAAAGCTCAAATCGGTAGGTAAAAAGTTCATTCGGATGACAGATTAATGAGCTATAACTTGCAGATACATAAAGTGAGATTTGCATGTCTCGCATGATAACACTTCGGCAACCTGTTAAACTAGCATCCCATCCAACTTGTGAGATAAAAACTGTGATAATTCCAAGTATTGAGGTTGGTCTATAGTTACATCCTTTTGATCTTCGAGAATGTCCCCGTCTCAGAGAAATAGGTGCTTTGTATTCCACTGCCGAGCTGATTCCCGTGAGCTTGTGGATTTGAAAGTTCGATTCCCTGATGGACACACAAACTCAGCATCAATTTAGTTCATGCTGAAATTGTTACAGTACAACATTATGTGTGAATAACACTAACAAATGTGATCAGAAATATTAAGCATAAAATTTATGAGATGAACGGATCTGGGAGTCCTCTCACATGGGTAATTTACAAAGATATCAAGCCCCATGGATCACAACTAGCAGAACATGATCAGAATTACTGTGGTCTGATTATACTCACTGCTTATCAAACAAACTCTATATCGTCCAACATGAATAAAGAATTCAGGAATGCAGATATACATGAAGCTTGTGCAGATTAATACATGCAGAAAAAATTCTGAACATTATCAACAGTAGGTAATGGATTATTGCTGTTTCGTGTCAAGCTGCAGGTGTTTAACTATAACCCTCAATTCAACTCTAGTTGGTGGGAAGGGCAATGACCACCATTAGCTCTCGTTTTCTCTGTCATGCACACAACGGAAGGTGTTGTGAATTAATAATCACTATCACCAAGAAAAGAATGCACATATAAAATCAGTAGAAGTATATCCATTGGACCAATAAATGGACCATTTCGGACAAATATCTTTCGTCCTTCCTTTTGCCTCTTTCGTTCATCCTCACTTCTGTCCTATGAGTCTCCAATATTCACATGAAACTATTTTAAATTTATATAATGAGGTTGGCAATGGAAAAAAAACACATTGTGATCCTTGTGGACGAAATTAAAAGAACTGATAATTCAAAACAAGCTCTAGTTGCATATGTACTCACTTGCACAGGTGTAAATGCTAAACTTGATGTCAATCCTGAAGTTGCCCCACTGCTTCCATACTGTTTCTCCTTGAACCTGATGCATTCAGGTCAACAACAAAAAATTTAGATCATTGTTAGAATTTAGATATACCATTCATTTAAAAATACCTTATCCCCTCCTCTCACTTATACATCTATGAGCATATTACCAAGTACAGCATAATATTAGCATTTAATTTAGAGGATGAAAAATGATCAAAGAAGGAAGTGGCTGACCTTTTGGCAACTTTAGCAGCAAGTTTGCTCTGCCCAAGTGATACACGCAACTTTCCACTTCCTGCCTGACCAAGCATACCATACCCTTCACCCAAGCCATCACCTACAGATGAAATAAAGTATAGGTGGCAAAACAATTTAAATTGGGTCTACAAAGACTAATGTTCAAGCTGAAACATATCAGCACATCCATATTAAAGATACAGTCCTGCAAATAACCTGACAAATAAACAAAATCCAGTGCGACCAAGATGGTGCTTCAAAGTTCAAAGTCAGACATCCAACATCTACCAATTCATATAATGATTAAAGAAGAACAGGCATATTCTTTTATCTACTATTTGCACAAAACATTAATTATGCAGGTGCTTAAAACAAACCTTAATAAATAGTATAGTTTATGTTAACAGTAACATTAATAAGCTCTCTATGGTCCAGATACAGGAGACCACAGAATGACAGAATTAGGATTAAATGAAAGCTAATAAAGTGTGACAAAATACAATAAACAAAATTTACTACATTGGGATGCAAATAGGTAAAGCAGTGTCCAAGAACGAATCATGACCATGGTTAAGACCTTAGGACTAAGAAAGATGCAAGCAATGAAACAATCTAAACTGTGGTAACTGAAACAAGAAAAAAACATTTGAATCCTGCTGACCTTTTTTTGCTAAATTACCAAGTATCTACAGTTTAATCTAATACCTGTGGAAGGTATTTGAATCCTGTTGTCCTATGAACCATTCTTTTGGTCTGACCTTACATCTCATGTACAGTCTCTATTTTATGTGAAAAAATTCAGAATTAGATAACTGCATTTTGACCAAAACAATCTAATAAAGGCATATATAATATTCAGTTGTCTGGTTAACAATATTAAATGACATTGAAATAACAATGTGGACTCTTGACTTTGTAGGGAGCAGGGACAAGGTTTCTCCATAAAGTGCATTACTTAAGAAGCAAAAGTGACAGCAAATATATTTTATCTTGTTGAAGTCTCAGATGAAGTCATTTTCAGATTAAGCATGAAAGAAAGTCTCCATAAAGTAACACATGATAAAGTTCATAGCTGGTAGCAAGATATCATGATAAAAGAATTGTTAGATTCTCCCAAAGTAGTAACTGTCTGATATTGGCACTAGATATCTTTTAGCTAACCCATCACACAACATAATGACTTGACCAGAGATTTTTCAAAAGGAAAAATGTTTTTTGGATACATATGAATTGTTGAAAAGCTTAACTAAACATATGGCTTTTTACGAATCTCAATCACGGCAAAAGATTCATGTAATCGACCTCAAATAGTTGGGATTTATGGCTTTGTTGTTGTTGTATAATTTGTTGTAAAACCATGCATACATGTCATTGTTCAGATTGCAAATGCAGAACTTCGGTTTCTTATTTGATATAAACAGTTAAGAAAATTCTATTACTTTAACATGAAATGTCCCATTTATTCAAATCAAATTAATCTGTAAGATATTATTTTGAGGCGAAAAGGCTGTCATAAATATACAACTTGAGTTGTTCTCAAACAGTTCATCAACCAAGAATACAAGTTTTGATCCTTCAAGCCAAATAATGTCCCCATTTAGAATATATTGGTTTCTGCTTAAGCCTCTATAGGGAATTGAAACCATCAAAACCATGTGAAATTGGACTTCTTTCTGATATGTCCAAAGATGATTCTGTATCATATTCTTATTGCACCAAATTTCCAATATATTTTCAATCTTATAATTAAGATTTTGAAATCCAATCTTGCAAATATTAACAGGATGAATCATCTCCGATAGAACACTTAATTCCAAAGGCGAAAAGACAATTATGACAAGAGTTTTAAAGGTACATCAATTATTTTTAACTGATGAGCTTCAGTTGAACCCAGGAAGCAGTAGCCAGAACTTCTAAAACCACATAAACATCCACCTCAACTTGAATATCAAGTCTTGAGCCACAGATCACTAATGCAATTTACTTAATTGAACTATAATTCGACAACATCTTTTGAGACTAAGATTAAAGCAATCATCAGACATAATAAATGCATACTCACCCAAGGAACTCTCTTCTGGAACTCCAAATTGCATCCTGTTGGCTAGCTTCCTCATATCAGTCACTGCATATCTGTCAAACATAAACATACAAAATAAGGTACTTGGCTTTAAAGGTTACAACTGTTAAAGGTATTAGTTTTGTTACCATGTATAGTTGTAAGAAACTGCTACCTTTCTTTCATTTTCCGCAGTCGACGACCACCTCTCTTCTTTTTGGGCTCTGAATCTGGAACTGGAAGAGGTTTCGGCTGCTTTGCAGGGGGTGGCTCTTGCCACTTCTCAATCTTTTTACGGATTTCTTCTCGCAAGTCCCTTCCAGTTTTTCCTGTAGGATCCCCTCTAATTGAGTCCACCCTTGCTGCTAGAGTTGATTTTGCAGCCAATAGTCGGCAAGCACGAGTTCTAAGAGAAGGCGGGGTGCTCTGAAAAATCTCTGTTTGTTCAAGATAACCTACACGAAACTGAGAGGTTGCAGTAGAAAACCCAGCAAGAGTCTTTTTCTTTGACCCAAGAAGCTGGACATTACAAGCTGGCATTTTTGCTAATGCGGACAAACCTCCAGCAGTTCCCATAAGTTTAGCCGCAACTGCAGTTCCAGCAATTGCAGAAAGGTTTGGCGCAATGTAACCCATTCTACTCTCCACAAAATCAAGAACTTTCTTTTTTGCAAGGTCAAGTGCAAGGGCTCTATCGCATGCATCAATTGTTTTCTGCAGACTCTCTTCTGAAAGAGGCTTTCCACTTGTAGTTGATGCTGTTACAGAAACAACCATAATAATAGCTGAAGGTAGAAGACCGTCCAAATCAACAAGGGTTAAGTCCACCTCATTTCCAATTTTCTTAACAACCCGTGCATAATCAATTGGGTGATGAACAAGGGACTCAAGTTCAGGAAATTTCAGACGGTATTTATCACGTATAAAATTGTGAATTATGATGATCTCATTTTCAATATCCACTGATAAAGCATTACAGTCAACAATGAGCTGATACTCAGGATCATCCTCCAGCACTATTCCATGACTAGAAATATCTGTTCCTTTCTCTAATGCATCATCCACTTTCTGTTAAAAAAAAAGGGGCCAAGAAAACTTATAACACACAAAAATGCAAGTCTACAGTAGCAAACATAAAAGACTATGACTCAAAGAAAAGGAAAGAAGTTTTACATATGAATTCTTAAAGCAACCATAAAAAACCTAAAAGGAAGGGAACATATCATCAAGAAACATATGCTGCTAAGAGATAATCGAATCCTCTATTACTTTCTGTATTAGAAAAAAAAGGGCCAAGGCATCTGAAAACATTAAAAAGAGGGGGGAAGGAACTTGAGTATTAGTCAGGCAAATCTAGAGATGGTCATGTATGATGATCTTGAAAAAAATATCAATGCAGTATATGACATAAATTTATTACAAACTGAAGAAGAAAAAGAAACTGAAGCTATTATACCAACAAATAAGTACTGTCTCATAATCAGAAATACTATGTAACGGTTTAAGGTCCTTAGTTAGCAAACAAGGAAATCAAGAGCATCAGGAACTTGACTCTGACCTGCATAATATCATTGTATCTTTGTGTCTTCTGCAATTTTGAAACACTATCAAGATCATCATAATTAAGAGTTTCGATATCTGGCATGTCACCATCAACATCTTCTTCCATAGCAGCAGCATCAAGATCCTCATCATCCTAATAGACAATATCATTATAACACATAAGCCAATACCACAATATACTGCAGCTACTAAAACAGAAGTAAGAAACAAAGAAGCCTGAATGAAAATGGCCAATCAGAAATTATTAGTTACAAGCAAGATTAAGAAATACAGGCATAATGGCAATAAAATTGATGTATCAACTCACAGGATGGGCTTCATTGTCAGATAACTCATCAAGATCAGCCAAGAAGGAATCTGCAAGGCTGGCCTGTGTATGGAAAACAGAAAAATAATTAACTCAACTTCAAGTAAGAATCAGCAAGCTTCCTGAAAGCAACTTGCTCATGTCAGGTCTGATCCATAATATTTCATAAGAAAGTCCACAAAGTTCACAAAAATGGATGCACCTAAATGAATGCATCAGATACTATATCAAATTAATTAGCAGTACGACCACCAACAAGCAACAAAGGTAGTTGCTGATTACTCTGAACAATTTTTTATTGTTTTTATGAAGCTCCTTAAACCCTTGAAATAATTTGTGTTTCTAGCTGTCGAACATATGACATGATGCTTGTTAACAAAGGTGAAAGATGATAAATCTACAACAACTACATAAGGTACATTCATTTAACAAGTTGATTATCTTTGCTTGAGTTTGATCGATAGGATGTAATCGCTTCCACCAAGAAAGAACAGGTAGATTATCTGAACTAACTTTTTTATTTATGACGCCTGAAACAACAAAAAGTATGTCCATTCAAGGTTAATCATGATCGACCTTATAATGGAAGAAAAGGAACAAACCATCTTGTTATTTCCTTATCCCTCATTGGATTCCTTAACAAGTTACCAAGTCTGCATAGGCAACCATAACACTATCTAAACTGATTAAAAAAAAAAAGGGTAAAACGTGTACTAACCATTTGTTCTCTCAGTGATTAGAATTCAAAGTTGATTGCCTTGCAAGATCTGCTGAGAATCTGCGGATACAGATAAAAAAACAATCGCAAGCGGTTAATTAATTATCGAACCAAAGTCTAATTACGTAACTCGCGGCAAGCAGTATACAAGATCGTGACATATACTATACTATTTCTAAAAAACAACTAAATATCACACAAGAACAGTTTTTCCTCGATGTCAAGTGCACACACCAAACCCGTCGATAGACCAACTGATACTACACTAGATCAAAAACAAAATAAAACAAAAAAAGGAATTAGTGACCCGTCTTCAACAATATAAAGCGCAAATCCTACCACCAAAATCGAGTCTCCAAGATTTTCAAGAAAGTGGTGAAGGTAATAAAAAATATTCCCTCACCCGATCCCTCGTCCGTACCCCAAACGAAAGGGGAAAATGTGTAGATCTTTGGATGAAGAACATATAGGGAAATAAGAGGGATAAGAAAGAGAAAGAGAGAGAGAGAGAGAGAGAATCAGTACAGGGATTGAGGAAAAGATCGCGACGTTCGATCACCGGAACTCGCTTCGTCGATGGGAATTTGAGGGCTCCGAATTGAAGTAACCCTAAGACGGTGATCGGCCAAAAGAACCAAAGCCGATGAAGGCATAGAGCGGGTCGGATGCGGGTGTAGCGGACATCAATCCGTTATTTACATAGAATCGGCGTTGTGGGCCTTTTTAATAACCCTTACGGCCCATTGGTTTAAATTATGCAAGCATTTTTATGAGCCTCAAATTGAGTGAATATATATATATATATATGTGTGTGTGTGTGTGTTTGAGAGAGAGAGAGAGAGATAAATTCATGTATACAAATAAGAACGGACTTACCAATAATTATATATATTCTCCTAACGAAAAGAGAGATATTTATATTTTTTTTATTTGATGATAGCAATATCCCTCATCAGTGGGAACACGTTCATCAATCAAATGATCTTTTTTATTAAATTTTATTTTAATTTAAATTTTAAAAATATTTTAAAAATTTATATAATGATGATATAAAACTTTTAGAAATAACATATTAATCAATCAAAACAGACTTCTAAATAATTAAAGTTGATGTTTTTACTGAATTAAAAGATCTAATAAATTTATAATCCTAAATTTATAAGTAAATAAATCATGAAAAATTATACATAATTCCATGAAACAAAGACATGCCTAATCGAATACAAAACTAAAATTTTAATAATCCAGTCAATCTTAAAATAATTAAATTTAAGATAAAATGACATCAATTTCATGAAATTCATATTTTGCTGTTCATGAATCAAACTTCAACTAATTAAAATCATCACTATCTTGATGTTAAAGAATTATATCAAAGTTCATCAACCATTATTTACTAATCATAAATTTTTAAATTTAAACTAATTAAATAAGAATTATTATGTATCATGAAAATATAGCCATTCTAATATTTAAAATTTCATCTTTAAATAAAAGGAAAAGAGGACTCTCCTAAAATGAAATAACCAATAATATATATTTTTGTATTAAATACTTATTTTAAATTAATTAATTAGTTCCCTAACTATCCACAAATCAATTTTCAATTATTAACGAGTTTTTTTCTAATTAAGCTATTCAAATACTGAAGCATATTAATCTAAATAAGGTTGAACCATAACTATGGAATTTCTTATTTTAAGAAAGAGTGAAAAAAAAATCTAAGTAAATACATATCATACATAACATTGTAATTTAATTTTATATCGAGAATAAAGATCATCTTATAGTATTAAGTTTGGTGAGAAACTCAAGTTGAAATTAGTTAATTATTGAAAAAGATAAATAATATATCACAGCGTAGAATCATTATTGGGCTATATACTAATATCAAAGTATGATTCTAGGTTATGTTGGATTTTGATGATGATGCTAATCCATTAAACTAGAGAGATTATTTATAGGATCATCAAAATTTATAAAAATATGATGGGTATATAGGATTAGACATTTTAAACAAATATTTTAGGTTTAACGTAGTTAATAGATTAATTATCGGATCATCAAGAATATTGAAGCATAATAACAAATGACAAGAGGATCAAACAACTCATTTCATCGATTCAAATGGGTAAATATAATGAAATCCAGTTCAGCAGATGGAAGAATCAAGGAGGGAGTCAACATCTCCATCTATCATAATAAGTGGATCACCTATACTTTCTCCCTGTAAGAATAATTCAATCTTCAAAATCTACCAAATTTCTTCAGGCACTCATTTCATCAATCATTCAGTTAAGAACTCATACACCAATTAACTCTACATTGATCATTCATTTATTAGAAATTTGTAACATACCTCAAGAATGAGTTGGTGTAATTAGGAAAGATGTGATGTTCTCTGACAAAAGATCAAAAGAAGGAACACTCCACAGTAAAAGAAATAAAGACTTGGGACTTTTCCCTGTAGATCATCTAAATAGCTTTAAAGGCCACTAAGCCCACACCACTTCCAAGAAACTTCACATCCTGTTGGCCTCAACCACAGGACATGATGTTACAGAAGCCTAAATTTAGATGTAAGCTTCTTGTCCTCTAGACATGAAGTGCCATCTGAAACAGTCCAACATGAGGCAATGTGACCATGGCAAAGAGGGTCCATCGATGACTGGGTAGCTCAAGGAAAGCGATGGCTGAATGAATATGGACCACTGCAGGGGGAACAACCTGTGGTGGCTGTCAATGGGGGAGTCATCTGTGGCTTCATCTTTAAGAGACCTAGCTAATTTTGATGGTGGAGCTTGGTGTGGAGATGTCAGTGGCTTCATGGTCACTGTCACCCAATTGATCATGGCTCCACCTTGAGATCATGGGGAAGAGTGGGTTGACATCCATCCAAGTAATGGTTTGTCGCAGGAATGGACTTTCTTTGTATCCACCCGCCTTAGAGATTCATCTGCTGATCATCAAGAACGAGAATGAGGAAATCAAAGATAGGGAGAGTTGGTGGGTGCCCATACTTGGGACTCTTACAGGGATGAATAAACTTTCTTTGTTGTATCAGTTTATTAATCCACCTGGAGCTTGTTTTGGTGCAGAAGATGATCCATGGTAGATGAGCGATCATACACCAATATTTTTGTGCCAATCAAAATGCTGAAGTTTCATCATGAAGGAAGTCTGGCATGTAATCAGAGAACATGAGTCCCTTCTCTCTATTATATTCTTTGGAAGATGATACCACTGTAAGTTTGGTATAAGGTAGTGTGGAATAAAGATAGGGTCTCCTTCCAAAGAAGATATTAACACAAGAAAGGTTGATGAAAGAGGACAGATTCAGTCATTAAGTTGTGTTTATTGCTTCAGTAACATAGAATTGTATGACAAATTGCAGTGTTTACAATCTCTGCAAACTGCCTGAAAGGTAGGTGTCATGTTAATCAACATAATTACCTTGATCAGAATGAGATACTTCTGCAAACAGGTGACTCAAATGAAACCTGCATTCTGAATCTGGATCTGTGGTTGGCACATAGTGAAGATTTCTTCTGTTTGTTTAGATACATAAAAAAGAGAGTCTTATCTTCCAATGGTCCTACATCTCCAAGAATCATGGAGGAATACCCTCTCACAATCCTTTCTGCTTCTCATGGCTCCTTACAGATTGCAAAGGAGAAATAAAGAACTCTAATGTTGTTTACCTAACATTCTTACTGGCTGGAGCCTATATTCAAGTCCTTGTGAGACCCACTTCCAAGTGCTCCTGACATCAAAAGCACCTACTACTTTATGAGCACCAGCTCAGATCTGTGGAAAATAGGATGCTGACAATATTGGGATGGCAACTGAAGCATTAAAAATGAAGAATGAATCAGTAATATATATTTCAGCTTCCATTTCAGAAGATGCAGAAGTTACTTGTTTCAATTGTTCTCTTTCAAAGGATAATTATTCTATGCCATAATGATGCACATTCGATATATTATAATTATGACTCGATGAATCAAGTTGAACTTCCAGAACATCAAAATGTCTATGCCTTGCAGATTCTGATTCATTGCTGTGCATAACAAATAAAAACAAAGATCCATGTGCTTGTACATGCTTATATATTAATGGACAGAAGTTGTCATCATGGAGAAGCTGAAACCTAATTAGGTGCCATCATTTTCTCCTGATCCCTCTCACAATCAAAAAGGCTTGCAAGGAAAAGAACATGCTAAAGTTCCTTATCAAGTTTATGCTTTTCCATGAAAGTTGTACACTTGGGTGGAGCGAAAGTCTACCATGCCCCCCTTACATGTGAATTGACAAGTGCACCACCATGAAAGTGCCAGTTATCAATAATGATCCTTTTGTTTTGAATTTTACTGATCTTGAAGTTTTATCAATGGATGATGGAGGAAGATTTTTGATATCTTTGCTAATATTTTACTGAACAGTAAACATAATAATTCTCCTTTTTTTGGTGAAATGGCTTGCATTTAGAGAAGTAAGCCTTTGCATATGTTTCTGATATGCTGAAAGGCATTACTCTGCATCTAAAGAGAAGTTGACATTATTTTCTTTGATAGATTACTGATAAAAAAACTTAGGCTAGTAAGAAAAAAAAAAAAAAAACTCAGCATTATATATACAAAGGAATTGATGCATTTAATCTAAAATCATAACATAAGATAATAGTGTAAGCCATATACTAATATGATTTATACAAAGATCAGTATGTGAGTGATTTATATGCTGAATAAAAGAACTAGCAATTTGCTGTTATGTTATGGTAGAGTGATTAGATGGATGAGAACTTCCAAAGAAACTTAAGCTGAGTAGAAAATGGCTAAACATCATTCATACCCTAACATGATGGATTCCTAAATTGTACTTCTACATGATAATTGAATTTTAGGAGGAAAAAAGTGACATTTTAGCTTAGGAATATAACTTGAGGAGATTGGAATGAGTTGAGAGCATGAACTCTCTTTTCACTTATTTAACCTATTGGAACAAATGCCCTCTCTCTGATTGCTCAATAATTGATAGAATTGGAATATTCCAAGTTCCTGAATACACTTGCGTGGTTGTCCACCCAACACACAGTATCCATCCACCTGTATCATTCCAGTCCTTTTCACATATTTCTTGGACAACCCAGAAGCTTAGAAAACTGCAGTCTACATTGCTTTGTGACTTCAAACAGATAATGACCCCATAGATTTGTCAAACTTAAGTACATAAGCTAAATTGGTGCAAGACCAGTAATTGTATGAGTTCCTGCAAAACAAAACATTTATATGCACTGGTGCAGGTTATTGTGCCAGTTCAAGGCCATCTCTGCCATTAAGTTCTACTGTCCAAACTAAGCTTCAACTGTTCTTTACCTGCCTCTTTAGCTTCTCTACTACACTGCCATTAAATTGCCTTTTAGAATCTATAATTCATCATTAATGACAGTTTGCTTGGACTTGTAGCTAAATGGTGTAGTGCTTTATGTAATTGATCTGGACATTGTTTTCCTCTGTTTACTGTTGTTTTCTGCATGAGCAAATGAATTATTAATTGTTTACCATGTGATACAAAATGATGATTTTCTTTATGTTCTAATTTTTCTTATTAAGGTAATAAATAGCCATAAGGGTAGACAACAATAAGCAAAGCTGTAGCTTATCTAACTTGATGATTCCCATACCATTTTGACTATGATAATAGTTTTAGTAATAATAAATAAAGCACTTGTTCAACTTGATTCAGTGTCTTATGCTTTGAGCAAAATGTATGATTCTATTAGAACAAATATGCTATTTAGTGTGTTTTATGTTTGCCTCTTATAGCCTTTTTTTTTATAAAGATTTCAGCTAATCTATCCGATAATTGAAAGATAAAATATTTATGTGAAGAAAAAAGGTTAAAGAATAAATCACACCTCGAATGTGAAACACTAGTAATTAAATTATGATTCGAGACTGCCATTGCCAAAAATATCACTCATCTCTGTCTCAAAAATAGATTCTACGTCAATTCACTGTCTCAGAAATAGATTCTACATCAATTCATGAATTGCTGGTCATCATCAAAGATTGTCTATTTCACATATAGTACATATATTAATATCATTCAACGTAATTATTATTATTGTGGATGTGATCAAGTTAGTCAATTAGACCGTTTAAAATATTAGGATTGAAAAGATTTTTATCCCATGGGAAGACTTGTTGGCTTCTGAACTTTCTGTAAAATGAGATCTTTTTTAGATATATGATAATTTAATATGTTTAACTCTTTGGAAAAAAATCCATTATGATAATTCTACATATGTTCCATTGTTCTCTTGTTGGACATCTCAAACGTGGGCAAGCTTATCAATTAATTCTTGTTGGGTTCTTTTGTGATCCAATTCTCATCCAATCTATCACTTGGTAGCATTTTCATATTTGCTAATAACATAATAGGTGTGCATACAGCCCACCTGGAAGTAATTGCATTGCATCAAGAACACAGTGGTGGATGCATCACACTAAGAGATTACCATGTTGGATGCATGCCTCGAATCGAAAGCTTGCTTGTTTTACTCATCACCTCGCAAAGTCTCTCCTTTCTGATGCCAGAACGGAATTGTTGATAAGCCAGGTGCCCATTCACAGTAAAAAGGACACAGACGTATCACTTTTCTTGCCATAAACAAAGAAGAAAGACAGCAGACACACACTCCCTCTTTCGGCCCTGTCAAAAGGTGAAAAAAGGGAGCTTTTTTTCTCTCTGAATTCTTTATCCTTCTGTCACGCTGCTCCCTCTCTCTCTCTCTCTCTCTCTCTCTCTCTGTGCCTTGTGTTCAGAACCCACCAGAAGTGATTTGTTTGGTTCCCCCACATAGAACCAAGAGTTAAATCTTTTGTGTCCATAAGGGGATTGGTAGAACGCAGAGAGAAGGAAAAAGAAGCTCCGAGCGAGTATCTGCTCTGGCTGTTCTGTGGTGTTCTAAATATCCTCCACACAGTCTGTGCTGGATTCCTTCTCTGTGGCTTCGGCGGTGGATGATCCTTCCTTCCTCTACGATTTGCCACCTTCTCGAATCTAGACTATAATATTCGCGGGCTAATCCTCTTGCCTCTTCCTGCACAGCGGCGCGACAGCTTCCCCTGCTTAGGAGAAGGAGCATGGGGTTCTGAAACCTTAATCTCTCGGCAATGGATCTCGAGAGCGGATCCTACATCAATCCTGCCAAGGTGAGTTGGAAAGCGTTTGCTACTAAAGTTTGGATTTTGAAGATGTTTCGGAGAACTTTGATCTCAAACGAGTTCGGTTTTGCATTTTTCTTCTTGTCGAGTTCAGATTTCGGAGTTGATTGAGCTCAAGGAGGGATTTTGTTTGGGTTTTAGGCACTTTTTTCTTGTTAAGAGCCGCGTGTTTGACGTTTGTTGATGAATCTTTGAAATCAGAAGTGGGAGGGAGTTTTGATTAGTTTCTTGGGCCGAGTGCTTTCTTTTCTTCGCTCTCTTTTTTTGTGATAGATGAACATTTTAAGATTTTTTGCTAGATTTTAAGGTACTCTTGTTGGTTTTGGGATTGCAATTTGCTCCATTTCAACTGAAAGCTAAGGTTTTGAAGATGTTTGATGAGTGTTGATGCTCCAACGAGGAAACCTCACCTAAACTGCAGAGACAATCATGGAGGTCAGTCGTGATGCTTGCTTACCAGAGCCTTGGCGTGGTCTATGGCGACCTCAGCACTTCGCCCCTGTATGTGTACAAGAGCACCTTTGCTGATGACATCGAGCATTCGGAGAGCAACGACGAGATCTATGGAGTGCTCTCTTTCGTTTTCTGGACCCTCACCCTCATCCCTCTCCTCAAGTATGTCCTCATAGTTCTCCGAGCAGACGATAACGGTGAGGGTGGCACGTTCGCCCTCTATTCCCTCCTCGTTCGTCACGCCCGCGTTGGGTTCATACCAAACGGGCAGGTCGCCGATGAGGAGCTCTTGGCCTATAATAAGAAGGATGATCACTTGGGCCTTCTCAATGGCGGTCCTTCTGCCCCTACTGGTGGTGCGATGACTGCACCGTGGATGAGGAGGCTATTGGAGAAGCACCAAATCTCGCAGCGTATGTTGCTGGTTCTTGCTTTGCTTGGGACATGCATGGTCATTGGGGATGGTGTCCTCACCCCCGCAATCTCGGGTAATCTGCTTTGTTCTGTATGCTCTTCTGCAGTTCCTTTGGCCACTCGGTGTGCTTCTTTCGCCCTAAATATGTTCTTTTATTGTTGCAGTGTTCTCTGCAGTCTCAGGTCTTGAGCTTTCCATGTCGAAGGAACATCACAAATGTAAGGAAGTTTCTCGACGAGAGCTAATTACTAAATTATTTTTTTTAAGGGTCTAGATGTAGATTTCCTAGTAATATGGCATTGGTTCTTCTGATATTTGCCATGATTCTGTCTTTGTTTCTATCTCTTTGTTTTGTTCTCTCTCTTAGTAATTCCTTTCTGGTTGGTAGGGTCAAATTTGCCTGTCTTGGTTTTTTTCTGTCTATTGGTCTCCTCAAGGATGCCTAATCACATTGAATTGCAATTATAAATGTTTGCAAATATGCAATTTTAACAATGCTTTATTTTCTTCTAGAAATTGTGGGTGGTGGACAATTATCATTATTGTTCTCTGTATCTTTTTGTTATGTAATTTAGTGCTGCCTCTTAGTTTTCTGATTGTTGAACCTGAGACTCTGATCGGTAGATGTTGCTTCTGTTTGCTGGCTAATGTGATTATGCAGTGGTTGTTGGTTCCAAATGTATTGCTTGCATTTTAAATTGACTTTGTGGCTTTTCTGCAGCTTACTCAATTATTCAGTTTTTACACCTGATGGTTGTTAAATGTGATTTATAACTTCCAGATGTTGAGGTTCCTGTTGCATGTCTCATACTGGTCTGCTTGTTTGCACTGCAACAATACGGTACACACCGACTAGGGTTCCTGTTTGCACCAATTGTCGTGATCTGGCTTATGTGCATCAGTGTCATTGGTGCTTATAATATTTTCTACTGGAATCCTCATGTATATCAAGCCCTTTCTCCTTACTACATGTACAAGTTTTTGAAGAAAACCAGAAGAGGAGGTTGGATGTCATTAGGTGGTGTTCTCTTATGCATAACAGGTTTGTGGAAGTTCCTGATCATCTTAGCACATTTTTCCATACCATTGGATAATTTTATTCCCAACTTTCTCTTGTATAGGTTCTGAAGCAATGTATGCAGATCTGGGACATTTTTCACAGTCATCAATAAAGGTAAGGACACCAGGTTGCAACTCACAAGTTTTTTAATACTTCTTCTGTGGTATATGTTTTTGTTCACTGCATGTATCTTTTTTCTTGGTTGTATCTATATTGAGTTATTTAAAATTGTTTTGCTTTTGAAGCATTGTTTCCCAAATTTGTTAATTTTTGTCATGTTTGTATTTAAGGTCTTTAACAGTTAGTCATTTAATTCTGTCTATGATATATGGTTAAAAGAACAGGTAGAATGTTCACAATTGGTTGTCAAGTCTGTCAAAATCTAAAATAAAGGATGACTGATATATAAGTTTAAGTTCTTTACCGGTCAAAAGCCCATTTAAGTGGTGTTATGCAAGTAAAAGAAATGCAGATCTTGTCCAGAATTGAATTTTTTGTTTGGTAGATGCTAATTTTACGGCAGTGAATGGTTGAGAGGAAAACACCATAAACCTCTTACTAGTAATGGTGATTTTAAAAAAATAATAATAATGGTGAGCTGAAATGCTTGATTTTAGCTTACATCATCCTTCAAAATATGTCATCTTAGGATGATTCTAACAAGTAAATGAGCATTAAATACTTTGATGACATATAATGTAACGTCGAACTTCCAACTTAGTGAGAAATAGTTTAGAAGTTCATTGATGGCCTGACAAACATGAAAGTTTCAGTACTACAATTGATTTAGCCTTAGTTTGAATGGAGTGTTAACACTGGAAACTGAGTGCCATAAATCCAACAGCAAATATGGTATGCACAGAAAACACATCCCACAGTTTTCAAATTTGAAGTCATAGTAAACAAAATTTGTGTATATTGTTGTGGACTATATGCTGAAATATGTATTAACGTTATTAATGATAATACAGACAGATCATATAGATTGCACCTTTGTCAGTTTCCTTGTCAAAATATCTTTAGGGGCACATGTTAAAGCCTTGTTGGCATTTCAGATAATTCACTTCAGACACAGCTATATAACATGGCTGAGACATAGTTGACATTTTCGACCAGTTAATGGCAAAGTCGATGAGAATTAAGGTTCCTAGTATTCTGTAGAGTACAAATTGGAGTTAATTTGTTTGTCTGCCATATAAGTCCTACCATAAACATGGAAGGAAACCATTTTAATTTTTACATCTCCTGAATTTATGCATTTGTGCATCATTGTTCTCCCAAAGACGTACGCAGCCATATATCGAGATCTCCAAGGCAAGAGATTGGGACCATATTCCATGTCTTAAAGGTCTCGTAATGCTTTAGTCTTTATCTGAGATTCATCTACTTGAAAGCAGTAATAAATTCTTAATGCTCGTAAGACACAATAAAAACGCATGTAGATTGACAAAAAAACTAATTGGCTGGTTTTAAATGATAAGATTCGACCCAAAATGAGAAAATATATGAAGAATGTAGTGAAAGATGTTTTTCATAGAATTCCCATTGTTGCTTCCATTACCCTTGAAAAAATTTTGCTTTTGTGAAGTGAATTGTAAAAGAGATGGAAGGGCTGATTTTCAAGAGCTAAGAGCCGCATTTATCTCATCAGTGGTATCTACTTCTACACATTTGTGTGTTATTGAAGTGGAGCACTTGTAATTTTTGGCTACTTTTCAAGAATTCAGTAGACTTGAATTAAATTTGTTAAACAACTTGTTCAGAGTGCTTGCACTATAAGTGCTATTGACATTAAAATTTTCTATCCAATAAACTTTTATTTCTCTACAGATTGCTTTTACTTTTGTGGTGTACCCATCCTTGCTCCTAGCATATATGGGACAAGCGGCTTATCTATCTCAGCACCATGTTATCCAAAATAATTATCGGATTGGGTTCTATGTGTCTGTACCAGGTATTTGTTTTCCTGCACATTAAATTTTGCACAATCTTAGATTGATCAGCATAGTCATCCTAATTTCCAGAGTATTTACATGTAGAATTTTCTCTTGTTAGAGAGATTAAGATGGCCTGTTCTGGCAATAGCTATACTTGCTGCTGTGGTGGGAAGCCAATCAGTTATAACTGGTACTTTCTCAATTATCAAACAGTGCACTGCCTTGGGTTGTTTTCCAAGGGTGAAGATAGTGCATACTTCATCCAAAATAGGTGGTCAGGTATACATCCCAGAGATCAACTGGATTTTGATGTTATTGTGTTTGGCTGTGACTATCGGTTTCAGAGACACAAAGCACCTGGGCAATGCACAAGGTATAATGTGCTAGAGTATAACTCATTGATTTCTCTGTGATCTTTGGATTTCTTTTACCAATTTAACATAAAGCGCCTCCCTTTTTTAAAGTCTGGGTGCCTACTGGTTTTGCCTCTTTATCATGAATTTTAGGTCATCTCTACCTGTAGAATCCCATATTTATGGGAATAGACCTAGTTGATCATGATGACTCTTCAACTTGTGGATCAGTTTCGGTTTGATATTCTTGCTATAATTATCATTTATCCAAGCAATTTATATAAATGATAATTACCCCGAGAAGACAACCCGAAGTACATATATACATATATATGACAGTCCAATTTTTGAAGTAAATTCCATGTTTTGCTCTCTGATATTTTCATTGAGAACTTTGTAGATCTAAGTTCAATTTTCCAAGGTCATTTAGGTTTTACATTCAGATTCTTTGTTTTAACTTTCTGATTTGGGCCTCCAGCTCCCAGGCAAATAATCTCACCATTGGTGATCGTGGAACCAGTTTGCTCACAAACGCATCAGCATGTGAATGGAACTTTAATGTGCCGATCTCACCACTGTATCTTGTAGAAAATTTGGCTTCTATAATCTATGCTGCCATTTCCTATTATATATAGATTGGTCATCTCCGGCATCAACCTTTGAGACCGTTCCTTTTGCTTTTTCTCTTTTCAATTTTTTAATAAATAAAGTCTTGGATCACCTGTATTTATATGTTTTTGGGCCTTCATGCAAAAAATTTATGGTTCTATACTTCTATTATGTGATTCACTCTACTATTATTCTGATACAAACTTTTTTTTTCCTCTCATTTTTAAACATCTTTTAGTTTGCAGTTAATCAGTCTTTCTTCTGCTTCTGCTACTGCCTTCGATCATGATTCTATAATTGTTTGCATCCAATAACTCTTTTGTTAATGTTGATAGTGATAACATAACCCTTTCATATGTGAACAACCTGTCAAGTGATGATTTCATATTCTCCGGAGGATATCTCTCTTTACGATTTACATCGTTGCACATGAATTTTGTTAGTGCACTATCTTTGACTCTTCAATTGCAACAGGTTTAGCAGTCATAATTGTTATGCTGGTAACCACCTGCTTGATGTCCCTGGTAATTGTCCTTTGCTGGCACAAGAACATTTTTCTTGCTATATGCTTCGTTGTATTCTTCGGAACCATAGAGGTGCTCTTCTTCTCGGCCTCCCTAATCAAGTTCCTCGAGGGAGCATGGGTTCCTATTGCTCTTTCCTTCGTTCTCATGACTGTCATGTGCATATGGCATTATGGCACACGTAAGAAGTACGAATTTGATGTCCAGAACAAGGTCCCCATCAACTGGCTCCTTAGCCTTGGTCCTGCTCTTGGCTTTGTACGTGTGCGAGGCATTGGGCTCATTCATACAGAGCTCATATCAGGAATCCCAGCCATTTTCTCACATTTTGTCACCAACTTACCTGCATTTCACCAGGTAACTATTAAGGTTTTCCACACACTAAGCTTATCGGTAGTAATAGAACAGACGTCGTTGATTCTCTTATCACTTAAATGATAGAATTGATTCATATCGTTCATCAACATAACATTATATTTCATTCGCACCAGATTCTTGTCTTCCTTTGCATAAAGTCAGTCCCAGTGCCACACGTCCTGCCCGAGGAAAGATTCCTTGTTGGTCGCGTTGGTCCAAAAGAATACAGAAGTTACAGGGTCATTGTCAGGTATGGGTACCATGACATACACAAGGATGACTTGGAGTTCGAGAAGGATCTGGTATCTAGCATTGCGGAGTTCATACAATCTGCAGGGCACGAGCAGAATGGTCATGTAGAGGCAACCGAGAACGGTGATGAAAATATGATGGTGGTGAGTGCAGGTTTCAGGTTCCATGAGGAAAGAGCTGTAGAACCTGTGGAAGCACCTGGCCCTTCGAACTCGAAGGCAATGCACTCTTCGCCAATTCCACCTAAGAAAAGAGTAAGGTTTGTCTTGCCAAGGAGCCCGAAGTTAGAGAAGGGCACGAGAGAAGAGTTGCAAGAGCTAATGGAAGCAAGAGAAGCAGGAATGGCATTCATCCTTGGGCATTCATACATGAGGGCGAAGAGTGGATCGAGCCTAATAAAGCGGCTTGTGATCAATTTCGGATACGAGTTCCTGAGGAGGAACTGCAGGGGTCCAATGTATGCAGTCAGCATCCCTCATGCATCGACGCTGGAGGTCGGGATGATCTACAATGTCTGAGCTTCAACTGCAACTGTACAGCTTCACCTCTGTCATCTTCATCTGCACCATGGACGATCAAGCTCATCCTCCAATCTTATGTCCTTGTACAAAAAAGAAACGAATACAAGCATTTAGGTGCAGGATTTCTTCCTTTGTTCTGCCTTTGCAAGGTACCATCGTGTAAATAGGAGAATAATTTTTGTATGGAGATTCTAGTGCTTGTAGAGCTGGAAGAGAAGTTCACTAACTGCAGATTGAAGTAGTTTGTGCTCCTCATTCTGTAATGACAAACACTGTCTGTGATGAGCAATACCTCTATAACATGCAGGGGTGGATTTGGTTCTGAGCAAATGAGATTTTTCACTTATCCCAAAAGAAACTTCTGCTGCTTGCTAATGAATCTTTCTTAGTCAAACTGATCTCCATAGAAATCTGCAAAGCAGAGACCACCAACTTGATGTCAAAGCTTCATTTTGAAATCTTCAATAATCTGTCAAATGCATTGAAGGATGTTCATTGATTCAGTCAAACAACAAGTTTCTTCTAATATTAATTTACTTGTATATGTTGACCTGCGAGTTGTTTGAACTTGAAGCTTGGGATAAGGGTGGTGGACTCTGGTTTTCTCCAGGAACAAACCATCATACTGTTTCTGACAACACTTCTCCAACCTTTATAATTATTTTAGTGTTGTTAAGACAACATGATCATAAAATATCTCCTACCTATTGAATCTGCCTATCATTTTCTGTTCACCTATTTCATCACTAATATATAAATCCCATAATTTTCTTGTTTGAAGTGGTTGGAACCCTGGGAGATGCCACCCCACAAAGAAGGAAAGGGACATAGTCTTCTGAGATGGCCCCCCACACACTTTACACAATGTTGTACAGTGAAGAAGAAGGTGCATGCCAGTAATGGCAGTAGATAAGATTCCATGATACATGCTTTATAGTATTCACTTGCATTCTCACAAGTCATAGCTGGAATGCTGCTGTTGGATAAGGGAGGGGAGTTGAAGAGTTATCCACTTCAATGAGGAGATCCACTAAGTTTGATTTCACGTGCTTGGAGATTTAGTGAACACTCATCTTGTTCCCAGATGATTTTGTTTGTGTAAATTAAAAATGTTAACTGCTTATGTAGCACAACATTAGGAGCTTTATTAACAGAGATGTGAGATCAACAAAGTCAGAGAGTTGATCAGAAGCTAATTTCTATGCATTTCATAAGAATTTAAAGTCATAATTTCTTTTTCGTCCCGGCTTAAGTCACGACCATGTTGACCACCGACGGGGCGGACACACGAAGCAGCGGTAGCACTTAATTTGTGGCGCAAGTGGTTGGAAGCGGAGCCCCACTGGTGCTCTCGAGGATCCTAACCATGGATCTGATGAGATCGACGGTGGCGATCATCCGGGAGACCTACTAGCGGTCAAAGGACGGTTCATTCTTTCCACGGCGTGGCGCCGCCACAGCGACCGACAGCGGCGGCGAATGCGGACGTTGCGGATAAAGTGGGTCCCGCCCCGGCCTCGCCCCGACCGTCGGTCTCGGACACGCGTCAAGCAGGCCGGGCCATCGGGTGGCTCACAGATTTGCGTCCCGCAGACACCCTTTATTCTGGTCCTTAATCACCACAATGCCATCCTCCCCTTCCGCCGGGAACCAAAGCCACGCCATGTAAGACCTAAACAAGAGTATCAATCATCCAACAACAGGCACCAGCTTTTCTGTGACAACATATATACATATATATATATATAGCCTTGTTTGGAAGGCAAGATGTCATACATATGAGCTCTAAACTAATAAGAACAAGAATAGTTTGGTTGGTTCACGATAAGAACGAAGAGCTGGTGGTGGATGGCCAACCTTATAATATCCGGCGGAGAAGGCGAGATGATGCTTACGTGCATGCGGTGGGCGGACGCTGCGTATCTCGAGAGAGACCCACAGGAAATCCAATCCCCATTATTATTTCTTGGTGGCCTCATTCCGCCAAAGAAGACGACGCCAAAAGGCTTCCCCATCTTCTTCCAGATTTTGACTTCCACATGGCTTCTTTATCCATTACCTTACATGATGATCACGTCGTCCGTTGATCAAAACTCAAGATTAATAATGCCTGCGCAGATTTGCTTGGTTACAACTTTGACGGTTCTGGTGGTTAACAGGGAGGGGATGAAGGGATGTAGTTTGAAGAAGATGAACTTATCCAACTGATGCTTCATGTATGAGTCACAGAGAGAGAGAGAGAGAGTCGTGTGGACGACGACGGCTGTTGAGTATTAACTCGTCCTCGTTATCCACCATCCTACATGATTACCTCGAGTTTTAAGATGCTTTATCTCCTCATCAGCTGATCAAAACACACGATTACTGCCTGCGGAAACTTGTTTGGATACAACTGTTCTGATGGTGAACAGGAAAGCAGGGAATGAAGTTTGAAGATAACCTCAGCATGAGAGAGAGAGAGAGAGAGAGAGAGAGAGAGAGAGAGTTGTTGTGACTCGGAACCCAACTAAGTCTTCTATCTAAATAATTCAGGATATCATAATCGCTGACTCAGAACCCGACTAAAGTCTTCTATCTAAATTAATTGGGGATAAACTTAGGATATGCACGCAAGTTATGCCACTTGACCTAATCCAATCTAATCCACTCAGGGGCACATTTTGGATATATATAGATAGTTTTACGTGCCATACATGCTACCTCCAGATATATTATATCTCAAAGTTAGATATGCTATGATACCCCTTTTTTTACTTGTCATTGGAAGTTTAATTTATCCTTCTATCTTCCACCTTTTGGTTAACTTGCTAATTTGAATGTGAGTGGGTGATTCATCTTTTTACTGTGAGTAATTGAGGAAATTGATCTGAAATATTTAATAAAAAATTAAAAAAAAAATAGTATGAGTTCCTCTTCAATAGATTATTGGACCTTATTATTATTGTTTATACATATTATGAAGATATATCTGCAAAATATATTTTCCGAGAATGGCATTTATGAAAACAACTAAAAAATTAAATGGCTTTTCCAGATTTCAACCCCAATATATTAAATAATATTTTTATATATAAAAAAATCCAACCACGGCGTTACAAAGTAATATTAAAAAGTAATAAAGCAAAGTACTGTAGACAATAAAGCGTACATTAAATGACTTCCATTCCCATCTCCATCTCTATCTCCATCTTCGCCACGTTTCCTTCTGTCCTCTGTTTCCCCCTCTCATATAGACAAAGAACTCAAAGCAGAGAGATAGGTCTCTCCGAGATGTTTCGATCTCCCCGGCGAAAGACCTCTGACGACGCTGATCCCGCCGTTCCGAGGTATGTGTCCCCCGATCCCGAGCTCTTTGTGTTGGTTGTGGTGCTTGCGCTGAGTTCTTTGTGGTTCCTTCTCGATGACCTTTTACTGCTTGTTTGATCAATGTAGTGAAATATTTGTTTTTGGGGATTGTTCTGATTGACTCAGAATAAAGTGAAGATTTTTATGGTTTTCTTCGGTCGATTCTATTGCTTGCATCTTTGAATCCATGGTAAGTGGGTGAGTGGAATGGGGTTGTCGTGATCTCGAGAACTGTTGAGGGAGACAAGGATGTTTCTTTTATGGCTAATTTTTTACGGTCATCTCTTTTTTTTTTTTTTCTTCTTTCTCTTGAATCAAATTAAATCTTTCCTTATGATTGTGTTAACGAAGATGGGCTTGAGGAATCTTCGTTTGATTTCGTTTTCGGGGAATGTTTTAGCTCTTTTTGTTGTCTGTAGAAAGTGAGGTGGCTTGGATAAGTTTAGGACGTAAGTACCAAAGTTGGCTTTGTTACCTCCAAAATCCTTTCTGCTAAATGCATAGTTTTCTGCAAAATAATGTACATATATTTGACAAAGGCTCACTCTTGTGAAGACTATCTTTATTAGAGCAAAGACAAGGGCACTGCTGGCAAAATTTGTTTTTCTTTTTTGTTGATTTGAACTTGTTTTTGTGTATGTTAAAGATGCCAATACTTTGACTGAGGAAATTCTAATTTTTAAGGCTTTGTTACTTTTAGTGGATCGAGTCTCTAACCATGTGATAATCTTTCTGAATTATGTGATGAAATAGAAACGCTTACTTATATAATAAGCTACTGATGGCATTTGTAAACCGTCTAAAATTAAGATCCGAAAATTGTTCAGAGGGTTATCTCATCACTCGTTCGTCAAGCTAGATTGAGATGAGCAATAGATGAATTTTCTGACATGATTGAGATAATGACACAAAACTAGAAATTTTTTTAGCACCACCACTCCTGTGCCATCATCACCCTTGATTCTAGGGTGCTGGGGACTATTTGTATATGATTGAAGTGATTGTCTTACTTCTTTCAATGCTTTCTTCAAATATTTTCTTAGTTGGGCTTTGGTCAGGATTAAATGGTTTGTGCAGTAGGTATCAGGTCATACCTTTGTTTTTTTTTGCTTGTGTCAACTGGAAAATAGATTTCTTTTCATTTCTGAGTTATTTTGTGCAAATATAAATATCTGTAAGATTCTGATGTTACTTAGATTGGTTTGATTTTCATTGAGATTTTGTTTCTCCATGCGAAAACTTCGCATGTAAGTTCATAGGAATAAAAATGATGATGATGACTGGGTGATGAATCTTATTGCTTGAGTTTGCATCAATAAGAAGTTCATGTTGTTGATGGGAAATAGTTCCTACCGGGATTATAAGGTTTCCTTATATTGGATATGACAGAATTAGTGTGATGAAGGACACGTTCATGACGGGGACTAAAAAGTAGAATAAATAAATAAATAAATAAATATATATATATATATATATTATATTATATATCTCACATTTAGACATCCCTATCCACGGACATGAAATTTTCAGGTTGACTTTGTCAGTTGGCATGTCGAAAGGGTTATGAAGACCGCGTCAAAGGGTGAGATAGATTGACCACATTGCATTACCCTGTCAAATTAGAGACACGAGTCTGGTCAACTGCAACAGGGAGTTTTGTTGCACATGCTTTGACGTCTGAATGAATCACCGGTGAAATCATTCTTTCTATGAAAGTTCCAATAATTTTAATTATTAAATTATTCTTAAAAAATAATTTAAATTATTAAATTATTTATTAAATAATTTAAATTTTAAGATTCAAATAAATTAAGTAATCAATTGAACGATATACCTAATTCCATCACTAAAAAAGATGAGACTCTATGAGCGATAGATCAGGTTCTCAATCTTATGTATCGGTATATCAATTTAATATGTTTGTCGAACCCAATCTCAAAATTGATCATATGACATAACATACTGATGCATTGTATGTCATTGTATATCAATATAATGATAGTTACAATCTGATCGTCATGAGCCACACGTGTTTGAGGTGACTCTTAAGGCAAGTACGATTATAACATGCATTAGTGTGGAGCATGAAAAATGACAAGACCTTTAGTTTTGCCATTGATTCACTATTCTGCATTATAAGATCGATCACCGTATTGCTACTCAGAGAAGAATGTCTAACTATCAGGTTGAGCTCTATGATCTAAATCTTGGGTGACATGTATAAAATACTTTTTCTCGATCCATGCACTACCCTTAAATTGTGTAAATGAGACCAACAACTTTTCAATATTGTCATTATCATTGGTCGAGACACTATTATATGTGTCATTGCTATGTCTCCAAAGCGAGCATATTGTTGAATGTGATTGGAAAGTTAACTACATACATTTGATTAGAGAGGTTTTCTTGTATTATATCATTTCAGATGGAGATTGGGAGAAAGAGAGAAAGGGAAGATGTTAAACTCGGAGATGAAGGTTGTGCACCTTCTCATGGGTGCATATAGATGATGGAATCCTACCATCTAAAAGAAATGTAGTGTTATCACTACGGATGAGAAAAACATTTTAATTCATTGAATCATTCTGTGATCTCCAGTTGCAGTTCATTTCCTCTTTTTAGTCCCTCCAAGTACAAGATGAAAACAAAATTACAAGTATAAGGCAGAATAAAAAAGGAAAATTGCATTCCATAAATTAAAATATATAAATCATTAGATCTTTCCTTCTTAGGAGAAGATATACTTTCATATTTGCTTTGTCAAATAATCTTTGTTGTTGATGAAATAATTGATTGATGAGATTTCTTTTTAGTACAAATCGAATCTGATCCCTTTTCATTTCTAAATTTCAAATCTTTTTTGCATTTATTCCATTCTTCAGCTCTTACTTAAATTACTTTCTGGGGTCCATCTAAGTGAGTTATTGGTCCATCATTATTGATGTATGGTAGGTCGAACCTTATAGTTTGATCTGACTGTACAAACTTCTTTCATCTAGTCTATATTTCTGTTTCGACTGCATAAATTTGGTATTCTATTTAGTGGTTTCTCTTATGTGTCTAATCTGTTTGCTTTCACAGGTTTGAATCTAGTAATACACATATATATTTAAACTTGTAAGCTTTCGAGATAGTAATTGGAACTGGGAGCTTCTTGCTTGGTGGTTTTACTGACTTGTTAAAAGCCAGAAAGCTTTGAGAAATATGTTGTCAAAATCGTGTGCCAACCTTTTAGAAATGGGGGCTGACAATCTAATAGACTTCAGTATGTCTATTAAATCACTTCCTAGAGTAATGACAACTCCAGGAATAATAAATGACACAGATGAAGGAGCATGCACTGATGAAGACTCTTGTACTACCACATCACTATTCCGTGATCGTAAAATCATAGTAGCAAACTTCCTTCCACTAAACTCTATGAAAGATCAAACGACTGGAGAATGGTGCTTCACATGGGATGAGGATGCACTGCTGCTACAACTGAAAGATGGATTTTCTTATGATACTGAAGTCATATATGTTGGATGTTTGAAGGCTGATATAGATGTCCGTGAGCAAGAAGTAGTTTCTCAAAAGCTATTGGAAGAATATGGGTGCATGCCAACCTTCCTTTCTCCTGATCTTTATAAGAAGTATTACCACGGGTTCTGCAAGAAGCAGTTATGGCCTCTTTTCCATTATATGCTTCCTATTGGTCTTCATAAGGGTGATCTCTTTGACCATTCTCTTTTTCAAGCCTATGTTTCTGCAAATAAAAAATTTGCAGACAAGGTTTTGGAGGTAATTAATTCAGATGATGACTATGTGTGGATCCATGATTATCACCTCATGCTTCTTCCAACATTCCTAAGAAAACGACTGAATCGAATCAAAATTGGTTTCTTTCTTCACAGCCCCTTTCCCTCATCCGAAATCTATCGGACGTTGCCTGTCAGAGAGGAAATACTCAAGGCATTGCTTAATGCCGATTTAATTGGCTTCCAGACATATGATTATGCACGGCACTTCCTTTCTTGTTGTAGCAGGATGTTAGGCCTGCATTATGAATCCAAACGTGGTTATATAGGACTCGAATATTATGGACGCATAGTGAGCATCAAGATTCTCTCTGTCGGTGTTCATATAGGCCGGCTTCATTCTGTACTGAATCATCCTCATACAATTTCAAAGGTTCAGGAGATTGAGAAAAAATTCAAGGGGAAGAAGTTGCTACTCGGTGTTGATGACATGGATATATTTAAGGGCATTAGCCTGAAGTTGCTTGCCTACGAGCTTTTGTTGGAGAGAAGTCCCTATTTAAGAGGAAATATTGTCCTTGTGCAGATTGTAAACCCTGCAAGAAGCACAGGAAAGGATGTGAAGGAAGCAAGAGAAGAAGCAATATCAATAGCTGAAAGGATTAACAGTTCTTACGGTACTCCAGGCTATGATCCAGTGGTACTTATTGACAAGCCTATACCTTTCTATGAAAGAATTGCTTACTATGTGGCAGCAGAGTGTTGCATTGTGAATGCTGTGAGGGATGGCATGAATTTGGTTTCCTATGAGTATGTAGTTTGCAGGCAGGGAACGGAGGAGATGGACAAGTGTAGGGGTGTCAATGTGGGCGGTTCACACACAAGCACACTTATTGTCTCTGAGTTTGTTGGTTGCTCTCCATCACTTAGTGGAGCCTTTAGGGTCAATCCCTGGAGTGTTGAGGATGTGGCTGATGCTCTTCATCAATCAATTATATTGGGAGAATCAGAGAGACAGTTGCGTCATGAAAAACATTATCGTTATGTCAGCACCCATCATGTTGCTTACTGGGCTCACAGCTTTTCTCAGGATCTGAAGAGAGCATGCAAAGACTACTATAGTCAGAGGTGCTGGGCTCTTGGATTTGGCCTAAATTTCCGTGTACTTTTCCTTTCACCTAATTTTAGGAAATTGACGTTCAATCATATCGTATCATCCTACAAGAATACCTACAGAAGAGCTATATTTTTGGACTATGATGGCACCATTATGCCTGAATCATCTGTCAACAAAACTCCAAGCCAAGAAACCATATCTATCCTGAATGGCCTGTGCAGCGATCCAAATAACACTGTGTTTATTGTCAGTGGCAGAGGCAGGGATTCTCTTAGTGAGTGGTTTTCCTCATGTGAAAACCTTGGAATTGCTGCTGAACATGGCTATTTCATCAGGTACAATTCATAAAAGCTACTGATACTTCCTAATTTTGTGTTTTCTGTTGTTGCCTTGTTTCCTTGATTTGGTTCTCTTCTTTTCCCTTATAGGTGGAGAAAGGATGTTGAGTGGGAGTCCAATTCAGTTGTTGCTGATTCTGATTGGATGAAGATAGCGAAACCAGTTATACAATTATATACTGATACCACAGATGGTTCATTTGTAGAAGTAAAGGAGAGTGCAATTGTATGGCATCATCAATATGCAGATCATGACTTTGGTCCCTGCCAAGCTAAAGAACTACTGGATCATCTTGAGAGTGTTCTGGCAAACGAGCCAGTGGTTGTTAAGCGGGGTCAACATATTGTTGAAGTAAAACCTCAGGTGCAAACTTATGATGTGGAAGATTTGCCTGTCATAGTTCTTCGGTGCTTTTTCTTGCTCTACCAGCATCTAACAACAAGATTGTATATGTGCAGGGAGTTAGTAAAGGGCTGGTGGTGGAGAAGCTTCTTGGGACTCTGAGCAACTGTGGGAAGCCACCGGACTTTGTGATGTGCATTGGCGATGACCGATCTGATGAGGACATGTTTGAGAGCATCAACAACACCGCTTCAAGCAATCTATTTCCGTCAGTTCCCGAAATCTTTGCATGTACAGTTGGTCAAAAGCCAAGCAAAGCCAAATACTACGTTGAAGATACCAGTGAAGTTCTAAGGTTATTACGAGGTATCACTGCTGTCTCAAGTCAGAATCAAAAGTTCACACACTATCAGGTTTCATTTGAAAGTTCGAGTTGAGGTCGATTTTTGACTGTCTTTTTTGTTCATATGCTTAGTCATAGCACCTGTACATCCTAATGAGCTCTACATGTTGAGTTCAATCTGTTTTAGCATACATGTCAATTCATGCCTTCTTCAGCCTTCACTTGTTCTTCCAATCATCCAGCAAGCTTTATAGCATCAGAAACAGTAACTTTCTAAGTGGAAGGAGATGCACCAAAGGCGATTTTGTTATAAGTTTGCAAAATATTGTCTTATTCGTTGAAGTTTCGGATGTTCTTGCCATTGTTTTGTACAGATTATGGCATGTTCTGACACTGGTTTGTTGGAGTACATAGACATTGTGGTTTGAATGAGATATATGATTCTCGCACTTGTTTCATTGTGGGATTGAGTTTGTGATTGTGGTTGTGATATGGATGAAAGTGAAACTATATAAGGTCGAGTTTTATTTCGTAGTGTGGTGTGAAGGCAGTCAACTATTTTCCTTTTTGGATCTCATAAGTTATAGGATCTGGATCTTAGATGGACCCGACCCGATAACAGAGCCACCCGGAAACCTTCGCAATTGGCGTCACTCCTCCAAGCGACAAGCTGCTGCGTGACTCCACAGCCATCTCTGCAGTAACTCCAACAATGCTCAGAGTGCACAGAGAGCAGCACTCTTCACCTTATGCCACTCACGAGAACCCCGCGGACCACCCTGCTGCCCTAGTTGTAATCTTACCTCTTCCTCCCCTCAATGCGTGTAAGGATTCCCGTGACCACAGCCGACCTTTGAGCCTTCATCACCTCCTTTGAAACAAGGTCAGGTTCCTCCAGCACCAGATCTGAACTACTGTGCGTATCTTGCAGCTGAAACCAGCATTCAAACTCCAAGTTTGGCATTCAAACATTGTAATCTTGGATCGGAGCTGATGCTGAGCTGCCTGCTGACTGTAGTTTTCTGCATCCAGTGTGAAGGAAGAGAGTAGGACAAAGAAAAAGCAGCTGGAGGTGATGGATCCCCTCCAATTCTGCCCACATGAAAACAGGAGTCACATGCAATTATGAAAAGGTGAGAAAGTGGCAAACGAAGGTGGAGGAAGGAATATATCCACAGGAAGGAAAGCAAGTGTTGGTGTTGCAGGCAGGGTCTGCTGAATGTGAGTAAGCCCCACCCCACCACCTTGAGACTTGTGTACAAAGTGTGAAGTAGCCTGTAAAAAGAAGGAAGGAAAAAGAAGCTCTCCCAACTTTGGTTGCACTGTTGTTTAGTGTAAAAATCTGCAGCAATTGTTTAGGATTCCAAGTAGAGGAATGGAGTGTGGCTTAAAGGCTCCAGTGGATGCTGAACGGCAGCAGTGGCATGTGACAGCCCTGTTTGTTTTCTCCTAACTCTATTCACACTCCCATGTCCTGCATGTTCCTCACTGCCTCCTCACTCAGTCCTCACTTGTCTCTTTCTCTCTGCTCTTTGCTCTTTTGCCTTACAGGAGGTCAAGAATAAGGGACTTAAATAAGAGAGAGATTAGAAGGTGAAGGGTCTGATGGGCTTCTTCTTGCTTCCAATCAAGAACTGGCTTCAGATGGGTTTCTCCTGTTCTGTGCTGTGAGTTCACTTTTCTTCCTTGTTTCTCCGAGGGATCAGTAGTCCTTTGCAAGAGCAGAGACATCAGTGGAAGAAGATGAGAGGGTTGGAAGTGCTCATTCTTCTACTGGTTCTACTGAGTGGGTTTAGCTCAGCTTCAGCTGCTTCACCTGGGAGTGAGTTATCTTCTTGGTTCATGTTCTGCACTTCATATTCGTGTCTGTTTATACTGCATTATCAACTCATCCTCTGATCGTGTTACTAGAAATTGTTAGTGTGGCTGTGTCCAATGCTGCCTCTGCTCTCTTGAAGAGGTTGTGGTCGCTGAAGGCTACTCCAAAGACAGGTATAATTCGCCCAACCCTGATGCCTTTTGATTTCCTTGACATATTGTTGAGCTGATCTGACTACATTTCTTGCAGCAATCTCTGGCCACCGCTCTTTGATGAAATTTGAGGGTGGATACACTGTTGAGACGGTGTTCGATGGAAGTAAGCTCGGGATTGAGCCTTACTCGGTTGAGGTGACGCAGAATGGGGAGCTGCTGCTTCTTGATTCAGTCAACAGCAATCTGTACCGGATCGCGCAGCCATTATCTAGATGTGAGCTTCTGTCACTGATTTTAAATGGGAACTGAAGTTTTATAATTATATTCAATTATATTCAATTAATTGTGTCCTTCATGTGTCCTTTGTAATTATATTCAATCGCTTCCTTCATGTGTCCTTTGTAATTATATTCAATTAATTGTGGCGTAGTGAATTTTGAGCAGCAATATTCAGATCAGTCGAAGTTTTATAACTATATCGTATCATTCTTCCATATGGTAGATTTTCATGTGTTTTATCTTCAGATGTTGAGTGAACATGGTGGCTACCATACTATTAGAGGTTATTCTTTTATTATAAATTTTGGTTGATATACATTCTATTGCATTGAACAAATTAATTTTTGGTCCATTTTCTTAGAAAATCAGCATTCTTCGATAGAGTTTTTAGAACTAAACTTAGTTACTCGTTCAAGTTTTTAGCTTATAACGGTGATGACTTGACATGTCATGGCATTTGTATTTTATCAGACTTGCAGAGAGGCAGGTTACTTATGATCCTTTCACATTTTGACTTTTTTCCTGAGTCTCAACTGAGATTCTTCATCTATAGGTGATAGTACCGACTCTTAGAACATAACATAAACAAAAGACGTTCAATTTGGAACTGACTAATCGATCTAAAGATAGCTAGCAGCAGACCTTACCTACTAAGTTATCATCATTGCTAATATTTGCTTTGAAATTATTTTTGTTCCATCTCAACGGCTGTAAAATTACTTGTATAATATTGATGGTGAGGAACACTTGAAATTGTTTTTGGTGTGGCTGCATATACATTTAACCACTTCTACTGATCATATTCATTCATTCAATTGACAAATGCAGATAGCAGACCCAAGCTTATTGCTGGTTCTCCAGAAGGGTATGTTGGTCATGTTGATGGAAGGCCACGAGAAGCAAGAATGAACCATCCAAGGGGCTTTACAGTTGATGGTAGGGGAAATATATATATTGCAGACACAACAAACATGGCAATCAGGAAAATTAGTGACACAGGTAAGAGAAAAGTCATGAAATATGACCAACAGATGCATGATAACTTTGTGGCTTACGGTAGAATTCCTGAAGTGCATTGCAGATTTCTTAAAAGAATTATATACACAAAGCAACATATTTGAAATTCATCTGATTGCCCCTAATAGATGCCAGCTAGAATGCACTGGTTGTGATAACATGGGTGGTGAGTTTGTTCAATTCGATTCCCTTCCCTCTTTTTTGTTTTTTTTCTTGAGCTTAACTTCGTATCTGATTTTTCATAGGTTCTGTTTAGTATGCTCAGTCTAAATAGCAAAGGCTAATGTTGGTATACATATTGCTTATTGCCGACACCAAGGCCAGTATCTCTGTTTCGAGATATATCAGCAGGATCAAAAGAAAGAAAATAGTTATTGAGGATATTCTCTTTCCTTTTTCTTTGACAATAAAAGTGGGAGAATAATTTTAAATGTTGTCAGATTAACTAGTGTTGTAATTGCCAATATAGGATACATGGTTTTGGTTGATCATTTAGCCTTATTTATATGCTTGATTGAAGAGAGCTTAACAAGTGCTAGGTTTTTGAGAGGAAAAGAAAACGCAATTGGACTAGAAAGATTAATGTTGGTGGAGTGGACCTAGTCATATGTTTAACTATTGCTAAGGAGTTGCAAATGATGTAAGCATGATTCATTGGATCAACGATTGCATTTACATGGTCAATGAACTCCCATCTTCAACTTATGTAGCAATCAATATTCTTTGCTTGAATTCTTTTTGTCAGATATAACATTTTCCCCATGGCACTGGATATTGTTCCTGTAACCACGATTAGATGAGTGGAAATTTGGATAAGATTTCAGAAAGTTGTTCTAAATGGAAGAATATGTATGGATTTGGAGCAAGCTCATTCGACAAGGGTGATTTGATGATGGATGAGTAGGTTTATTCAGAAGCAAAACAAACATAGGTTTGATGAAGCTGGATGATGTAACTGGAGCGGAACTTGCTTGTCTTTTCATTTATGATAGACAAATTACACAACCAGAATATAATCCATTAGAGTGCAATAAATTGTTCATGAAACAAACAATTGGTTGTGTAAAACCCATGATGTTCAACAATATAGTTTTTTTTTTTCTAAAAAGACACATTGAATTTGGATAATAATACATTGATGTTTCTCATTTTCAGTGCAATAAATTGTTCATCAAACAAACAATTGGTTGGGTAAAACCCATGATGTTAAACAATATAGTTTTTTCTTCTTCTAAAAAGACACATTGAACTTGGATAATAATACATTGATGTTTCTCATTTTTGTGACTTACTTTAAGGACCTGCGTTGTATAGGTCCCCTGGATTTCCCAGAGCAACTGTTGCAGTTGTAAATGTCTGGTAGCATTGTCCTTGGAGCTACTAAGTGAACAACATTGTTTGTCTGACTACATATTTTGTATTTGTGCAGGGGTCACAACCATCGCTGGGGGAAAGTGGAGCAGAGGTGGGCATTCAGACGGGCCGAGCGAAGATGCAAAATTTTCTACAGATTTTGAAGTTGTTTACATTGCTAGCAGCTGCTCTCTTCTAGTGGTGGACAGGGGGAACCAGGCAATCAGGGAGATCCAGCTTCATTTTGATGATTGTGCACACCAATATGAAACTGGTTTTCCTCTTGGTACGCTTGGTGATCTTACCATGAGCCAACTCGTTTGGTTCTACTTTCAGTTATGAGAAGAGTAAAAAAACTCTTAATAGCAAGTACATAAACATACTGTCACCTTGAATTATCGTTTATAGAGTTCTATGCCTTGATATTTGGTGGAACAGTCTAATTCTTGTCTTTTCTGACAACATAGGAGTTGCAGTGCTACTTGCTGCTGGTTTCTTCGGTTACATGCTTGCTTTACTCCAAAGGCGTGTGGGAGTAATGGTCTCTTCAAATAATGTGAGCAATTCATACCAAATGGATTTGATTTAGTAGATGAATCATTTGATGGACTATGCTGTGGCAAATATTCGCAATTTAAAACAGTTCAATCAAATTTTCCAGCATGATTCTGCTATTTGGCTAAAATAACCATTGTGTTGATGGCTTGACATTTTCCTAATTTACTTTAATTATTTATTTTCTAATTTTAAATTTTCATATTCTTCAGCTGCTCAGGTAGCCTCCTTTGCCCTTTTTGATTCATTAAGTGCATTCTTCCTTCAAGAATTTTATTACTCCAAAGATTTTAAACTGATCTTTGTAGTTCTGTTTGATTAAAGAAATGGAGGCATATTTGAAGTAAATTCTTTCTTAGTACATCATTTCCTCTAACTTTTGCTTACTTTTGAAAAAGGATTTTGTTCAGGAACCTCAAACTCCTACAAAAGCAAGCATGCCTCCTTATCAGAAACCAATGAAGCCGTCGATGAGACCACCACTTATTCCGATTGGAAGTGAAGCAGAGAACATAGATGATGAAGGCCTCTTCAGCTCCATGGGAAAACTTTTATTTGGAGCATGGTCGTCAACAGCAGAAATATTTGCTGCAATATTCCCAATTTTCAGAAAGAAACCGAAAACCACACGGTACCAGCAGCAGAAACGGAAAGCAAACACTTGGCCGATGCCAGAGAGTTTTGTCATCCCAAATGATGAGATGCCACCACCGGTGGAGACCAAAACTCCCACTCCACATAAAACTTATGCCTTTATGTCAAAAGAACCAGAAAGGATCCACCATATCCGCCAAGCACGAACTTACTTTACTGGGTGGGATGCAGAGCCACAACCGCAACAGCGAATACATCGACAGCAGCATCTTCAACAGCATCAACATCACTCATCGGGCCCTCAGACTTACTATGAGCAGAGCTGTGACACAACCAATGAGATTGTTTTTGGAGCAGTTCAAGAGTTGAATTGCAAGCGGAAGTCGGTGGAGATCAAGACTGTGAATTATGGAGATCCCATCTATGAGCAGTATGGTTTGCGGTTCCCAAACAGCTACATGGGATATGACAACTACTAAGTGGTTACTAGTAGTTGCCAATTTTTTTTCCCCTTTTCTTCCATGACCAAAGACTTCTGTCAGTTTATATGTGATCTCTTTTCACTTTTACATGTCTATATAAATTGGGGAAGCACCATGGGATCTGGAATGACTTTGAAATTTTGAAGAATCTTTATCCTTTTTGTAAGAGCAATTTAAATCCTTATCGATATGGTTTTGTAAATTTAGTAGAATTTTTTTTTCTATACACAGTTTTACACTTCCACATTTTTCCTATTGGTGGCAGAAGCCACCTAAGTTGAATATTCAAGTTTGCCTATGTCTTTATCAAAGAGTATATAAATACACACCCCCCAAACACATGTTTTGATTACACTTGTGGCATCTACAATGCTTGCAGGCCTAGGGGTAAGATCTTAATCTTAAGCCTATACAAATAGATTGATGACATGGCATCTGAGTTAGTATCTACCTAAGGTGCCACATCAACCCTTGAATGTGGAAGAACTTCAGCTGATATGACCAACCCTGCAGCCTTCACTGCCTTACTGTTGTTGTTTTCCATTTTGATCACTCTCAAAGATACCAACACAACCTCAAACCTTGTCTATGGCCAAAAAGACAGTCTTCTTATCAGGTAAGCCTTTTATCTGGACACCAAGTGGAAAGGGAAATAAAAAAAGAAAGGAACATCTTGCTGAAATAGTTCATATAAATACTGGCTTTTGTATTAGGTTTGACCCAAGAATATGGGCCTCAGATGTCTAAGTTTATGCCCAACTTTGGGTCTTCCAATGTACAGATTTAACTTTTGTTTTTTTTTTTTTCATCTGAAGCATTTAAGATATAATGCAAATGGAATCACAGGGCAACTTCTTTCTGTAGTACCCACATGAGCACAGCTCACTACTAGGGAGTATTTCCCAAAGAAACCTGGGAAATAGAAGGTGTAGAATACCATGAATGTAGGCCTTCAACTTAATGATCTATTGCTGTATGCATACCCATTTGGATCTTGCATCATTTGAATTGCTTCTATAGAGAAGAGTTAAACAATTACAGCAATCTCTTGGTTGGCAGTTCCATTTTGTCACTTACTGTTTGATATTTTATCATTAAGTTTTTGATCAGGGATGATAACTAATGCCAAGAACAAAGGCCAGAATGCTTGGAAAATTGTATCTGCAGTTGATTGATAATTTAAAGTTCTTGCAGTGGAAGGTCAATTCTAAATTGTCAAAATATTGCATGTGAGCATGCAGATACTGAAACATCAATTTGAAATGCAATTGCTGATGCAACTAATGATACCAGTCTATTGATTTAAAGAAATTGTGGCATTACTCTTGCTTTTGCCTTTTGGTATGAAGAAACTCACCTTTTGATTTGAAGAAATCGTAGCATGACTCTTGCTTTTGCCTTTTGGTATGAAGAAACCATTGCATAGTCACAGACTTAATGCCCCAAAAAGAAATAACTGAAGCTTTCATACAAAAAAATCATCAAGAAGACTTCCAGCAGCAACAGCAGCTGAGAACACTGCATAACAATGGCCACAAGGGTTTTAACCTTCCTGAACCACAGTATTTACAGAAAAAAATCGAAAAAAGGATTCCATAGTTACATATACATATATATATTTACAGCAAAAATTGATTCCATATATATATACACACAAAAGAATTATATTTACACCCAATGGTCCAGTCCGATGCTGGCGAAGAAGTTCTTGCTTTAAGGCAGGAAGCAAGGAGACACAGAATAAACACATATTTCCAAACTTTAGTGTTCCCAAATCGATTTGAATCTTTGTTACGGATGCATATCTTTGCTGCTTCCTTCACTCTTGCTTTTCTTGCAACTTGCAAGGAATGATTTGCTCAGTATTCACAAACATCCCACAGCTCCTTTCTTGCTCTGCTTTAATCAACATCTTTTTTCCTTTTTTTTCCTTGTTCTTTGCCTGAAGCACCAAGATCTTGCTGTGGTGAACAATATAATAAACACATCAAGGTCTAGCTGTCAGCAACTTGTTTCATGCTGATAAGTGTTCTGCAGGGCACTGTAAAGTTGTTTCATACTGAGAAGTGTTCTGCAAGCCACTGTTCAATATACTTTTGGCTATCTGCAATGACAAAATTGAGGAATATATCTAAAAATTTATTTTCTAACAATTCAAATCAAGTAGCATAAATTATAATGCATTCTAGTTGACAAGGGTCTCTCTCACTTAGTTTCTTGAGAGAGAAGCTATGACGATGAAAGCTCTTCTTGGGGAAGCTCTGCTTCCCCCTCCAAATGATTCGTCTCCTCCGCTGCCTAATGTGTCTTCAGATTTATCTGTAGATGGAAGCTATCTAAAAGGAAACAACCAACGATGATTTTTCCAGCGATAAAGAGGGTGACTACCCCAGGCCCTACTCCTATTCTGGTGGCACCATCCTTCTAGGCTAGCCTCTTCAGAAAAACAAAGGGAGCCAGAGAAGGACAACCATACTCTGGATTGGAGAGGAAACTATTCGAGATCCAAAGCCAAGCTGCCCTTAGAGTTGAACTCAATCCTCAAGAAGTCTGATCTGCTTATGAGGAATGACAGATGAGCTTGTATGATAAGTTCCTAGGTAGGATTCCATCATTAGAGTTTTTGAAGACTGCGCTCCCTAGACTTTGGAGACTCCCGGCTGGCTGTTCCATTGTGGATATGAATGACGAACGATAGAGGCCTTGAGGGGGTGTCCTCAAATCTTTTTTCGGTGCTTCAAACCATGGTCTGCCGTATCGATGTGTACCACCTGGTACGGGCGGTACGTACCGGTCCAACAGGTTACTGGTATGCGGACCGCCCGTTACCGAGCGGTACGTACTGGTTTTCGACAATAGCACTGTAGCACTATAAACAGTATAATGTAGCAATGCACTGTAGTACTATAAACAGTATACTGCAGCATGGTAAACAGTATATTGTAGCACTGCTACAGTGCTCGGTACACCCGTACCGTATCGTACCGAGTTCAGGTCGAAACTCTGGTACGATATGATATTGCGAACCTTGCTTCAAACAATAGAAGAGGAGGTAAACTTGGGGGAAGATGATACAGAGGCCCTGTTTGTCTTCGAGGCAAGCAAGCAAGGGGAGAGACTGGAAGATCAACCTAAGAAGAGCATGAAGCAAAACGACATATCCTATAGTGACCGTGTAGACAAGGCAGCAAGAGCATTCCAAGAGATGGCAACCATGGTGGATGCTTCGAAGGACTCAGTGCATGGAAGGATTCAAAACCAAACGGGCTTCGGTTGAAGTCTCCAAACTTTCTTGAATAGCTTAAGGCATCATAACAAGAAAAAAAGAATATAGAGTAGGCTCAACAGTGGCCGTGGAGGAGGGGAGGGAACTTCAAAGTTAGTTTAATGAAGTGCTTGTCTTGGAACTACAAGGGTCTTGGGAAGCGGAGTAGCAGGGAGCTCCTTTTCTCCCTTCTATGGAGCTACAATCTCACCTTGATCTGTCTGTTCGAGACCCATTTGCAAGCGAAGGGGAGCAAACAGTTTCCAAAAAGGCTAGGGAAGAACTGGCAAGGAGACTACTGTGAGGCTTGGAGGATTGTTGGTTGCATGGAGGAGTTCCGTACATAGAGCCACGGTAATATGCAAAAGTTCCCAATCCATTTCTTTGGTAATAGAAGGCTCAAGTATACCCCATTGGCTTCTCTCAGTTATCTATATAAGTAATGTTCCTAGTGTTAGAAATGATCTGTGGGTTAAGCTTTCAGATATTAATCTGCATAATGTTCCTTGGTTAGCTTGTGGTAATTTCAATATCATTTGCAATCTTGAAGATAAGTCGGGAGGTAGACCTTTTTTGCTTAATGATTCAGTTTCTACTTTTCGTGATTTTATCTTTCGTTCTGAGTTGCTTGATCTGGGTTTTAAGGGTCCTAAGTTCATCTAGAGTAACAAAAGAAGTGGGGGCTGATCGGATTTTGGCTCAGCTCAATTGTGCTTATGCTAACTATTTGTGGTGTGATAGTTTTCCTACCTCTTTTGTGCTCCATCTACCTAGAATGGCTTCCAGCCTTGCTCCCTTATCAACATTAATAGGGACCAATATGCTTCTAAGAGGAAACGACTTTGTGTTGAGCCCCACTTGCTTGAGTACAGTGAGTCTAAAGATCTGAAGGGTTAGATTTGGAGGGAGGACGTTGAGTAACCTGACCCTGGTGGAGCTACGAGTGGTAAGCTCAATAAAGTGGGTTTGGCCTTACTGCCTTAGGCAGATGGAGTAGATGGGTGGGAGCAACCTAAGCCGTGCCATCCGAGAAACCCAAGGCAAAATCCATGTTCTTGAGTGTATTGAGAGTGCTGGGGTTATCATGGAGGATGACTCTATCACCCTTCAATGTCTCTATAATAAAATGGAAGCATTAAATCATCAACAACACAGCTATTGGTGGAACAAATCTAAATCTGCTTGGATTGAGGATGGGGATAGGAATACTAAATATTTTCACTCTCTCGTTAGGCATAGAAAAACTAAGAACTGGATTCACTTCACTGTTGATAATGAGGGGAACCATGTGGCTAACCAAAAAGACATCTCCAATTGCTTTATCAAGTGGTATGACCACCTATGGAACTATAATGATCTTGGTAGGGATGGTGATTGGAGTCTTTGCCCTATGCCCAATTAAATTGATGCAACCAAGGTGGCTGCTTTAACTAAGCCCTTTTCTTATGATGAGATCCTTAGTGCTATCCAACAAATGAGAAAGGGCAAAAGTCCTAGACCTGATGGGTTCAATGCTGAGTTCTACTTGGCCTTTCGGGATACTATTAAACACTCCTTACTCAAGGCTTTCAGCCAATTTCAAGAAAGGGGTACTATTCCCGTGGCTTGGGGGAGAGCTTTCAGCCAATTCCATTGCCCTATGAATGTCATTACAAAATTTTGTCTAAAATTTGTGCAAATCAAATCAAACCCCTCTTCAATATGTTAATTGACCAAACCCAATCTGCATTTGTCCCGGATAGGAACATACATGATAACATAATGATCTCCAATGGATTGGCCTATTCGATTTCTAAATCTCATAGTAAAATTTCTTTGACTCTGCCCAACCTTGATATTTCCAAAGCTTATAATGGAATCAGCTGGTCGGCCATTGCTAACACACTTACTAGGATGGCTTTCCCTAAGCCTTTTGTGGATTGGATCTATGCTTATATTTCTTTCCCTTCTTTCTCTGGTTTGATCAATGGGAAGGAATCTAAATGGTTTAGAAGTCATTGTGGGATTAGGCAAGGTGACCCCATATCCCCGTATCTATTCATTCTTGTCCAACAAAACTTAAGCAACTTGTTTAAAGAGGAAGTGGAGTCTAAGGTGTTCTTCCCGATTAACCTGCATGGTATAAAGATTTCACACCTCATGTTTGCTAATGACCTTTTGGTTGCCTTTAGGGGAAACAACAAATCCTATCAAAATCTTCAGGGGATCCTTGACAAAGATGAAGGCCTCACTAACTTAGCTGTCAACAGACTTACATCTGAAATATTTTTCCACCTTAGGAGTAGTGGGCAGGAAAGAATCAGAATATGTCAAACCCTTAAGAGTGCAGGAGGGGCAATGACCAATTAAGTATCTGAGTTCTTTTATCACTCTTAAGAGACTGAATGAGAGACACCAAACTGTTTTGGTGGACAAAGCCCTAGGTAAGGTCTAAGGTTGGTTCAAAGGCCTTATTTCCCAAACTGGGAAGGCCACTTTGATAAGCTTGATCCTCAATGCTATACCTACACACATTTTAATGAATACCTGTATGTATGAAAAAGTCATCAAGAAGATGAAAAAATGGCTAGGGAATTCTTCTAAAATCATGAGGAAAACAAGAACAAAATGAATCTTATTGGATGGAGTATGGTCACTACTCCTAAGGAGGAGGGGGGACTAGGGATTAGAGACCTGAGATTGGTTAGGAAAACTCATTGTGCCAAACAGCTAATTCCTCTCCTCAATAGTGAAGACCTTCTTTGGGTTAAAGTGCTTAAATAAAAAATATGATCCCCTTACACCTTGGGGGCACAATAGAATCCAGAGGTCTTCTTGGAATTGGAGAAACCTGAGTATTTGTTGGGAGTTGTCCAAATGGGGTTCAAGAGGTGCATTGAGCCACTGGCCTACCTATGTCAATGTTGATTTTGTATCATCTTTGTCATCAGTGGCTGATTTAACAGATGAAAATGAATGGAATTTAGACAAGCTGAATGTTGGATTCCATCCAATATTAGTAAGGAGGATTTTAGGTATATGCTTAACCAGGGACCCCGGTGATGATAAATGGGTTTGAGCCTCAACTCCAGATGGTTGTGCTTTTGCTAGCAGAGCATATCATCTGTTGAGAAGGAGTGCTCAACCTGTGCTAGATGACTGGCCTGGCTGGAAGGTGATGTGGAAAGTGAATGTTTACCCAAAGATCAAGATGTTCTCGTTGAAGCTATGTTGGAACTGATTGCCTACCTCAGATTACCTGACTAGCATTATGCATTCATAGATCTTGGTGTGTCCGGTGTCCAATTACTGTAATGACTAATGAGTTTGCTCGACATATCATATTTCAATGCAGGTTTGCAAGGCTGGTATGGGGAATGATATCCGACAGATTCCAGTTTGACTTCCGAAAATTTGAAAACTGGTATGATGGAAGTTGGCTATTGGAGGAGCAGGATTGGGGATTTTTGACAGAGAGGCGTTCCTAACTGTGATGACAAACACTCTATGGCAATTATGCGCAAACAGGAATGAGATCCACTCTCGCAATCGCCAGGCCAGTGCTGAAACCCTATTTAGGAGGGTGGTGGCAGCCACTAATGATTGTTTTAGGGTTCTCCATACACCTGAGGAGACTACCCAAACCTCTAATTTAGAGGAATACAACTTCAATCTTGAGTGTGATGGGGCTTTTTACGAAGATCTTTCTAATGCAGGTTAATGATATGTGATCAAGACAACTGAAGGCCAAATAGTAGCGATGAGATGTAGTGCGATCAGCTCGGTGCAGGTTGAAGGCTGGGCAATCCTGAGTGCTTTGTGTAGATCCAAAATGGAAGGCTGGCAGAGGGTGATGATATGCTTGGATTCTAAAGATTGGATCAATTTTGTGAATAATGTCAATCGTGTCCCTTGGTATTTATCCTCCTTGTACAGGGACATTTTGAATTTGGCCGATGAGGCCAAAGTTATTTCCTTTCAGCATATCAATAGAACTTGTAATGGAAATGCCCATAGACTTGCTAATTTGGGCAGATCCCGGGGAGGATGATCTCATTTGGTTGGGGCTCTCAGCCCTTCTCTTTTGTAGCATCTGGCTAGTTTTTGGTTTAATAGATGCAGCTATTACTTGTTTCACAAAAACAAAAACTAAAAGCATAAATTATAATGCACTAATATAAGTAACACTATGCCATACATATTTAGAACATTGCATAAACATGTGTGCATAAGCAATCAAATCTCAATATAAGATGGAAATATTTGAGAAAGATAGACATCCAATTTATGACCATCTTACCAGAATAATCCTCATCCAGGAGATCAACAGCACCCAAAACATGCTTCTTGGAGCTGTCCACCTGCTCGTAGCGACCACGTCCATAGCATGGGACCAAGGCAGCGAAGCTGTTCTCGGTCTCTCTCTCAGTCTGGAATTCGGGGGCGTGAGGTTCCAACCAGCCAATGGACCAATCCGACTCATCAGATTGGCAACACGATACGCATCCTCCATCTGAGGGCACGAGGACTACATCGTCCTCCCTATCTATTTGCCGCTCCTCCAGACTATGCAACTTCCTCTTGATTCGTCGCCCATTTACCGCTGCAAATTGCAGATAATCCGGCTCCCTAAACCCCATGCGCGAATCAGAAGAAGAACCAGGAGTTGCATTGGGAGCCTCATGACCTTTTCCTGGCCAAACCCAACGGGAGAGAAGATTGAAGGCCATACTCCACGAAAGAAAAACCCGCCTTGGCGGAACCACGCTCCCACAATCAAGCTTGACGGATAGAATCAATGGAGATGAACAGAGATGTTACTGAAACTTCCTGCAAGATGGAAAAGTTCCCAACTCAGAGCCTATACTGAAGTGATACCAATAAAAATCACACCTCTTTTATACCAAAAAAACCATCAAGAAAACCAAACCATTTTAAAGAACTACGATTCCTTAAACCGCTACCTCTTTAAAGATCGAAAAAAATCGCGCAGGTAAATGCAAAAAGTAGAACAATAAATCAAAATCCATGAAGGAATTCATCGAAATATAAAGCCTTTTTCGAATAGAACTCCAAAAAGATCGAAAAGGAGACGCATTTACTAGATCAAAGCGAGATCAAAACCCTGTCTCTTGCCTGGCAAATCGGGGACACGCAGGTGGAGGATCCTCTACCAAATCGGCAGGTTGACGGCTATACACTGCTACCTTCTCCCTTCCCCTCGACTTCGTCCGCTACACGACATTTATAGTCCGCGAAACACGTGCTTTGGGCTCCGCGACACCATGATCGGCGGCCCAGATTCCGTTGACCCGAAGCAGCGGTGAATCCCAGCCGTCTAATAGTGAGTCCCAGAAACCAGATTCATAAAGAAACGCACGGCATATACCTCGTCCCGAGACGACGGTGGGCCCAACGAGGTTGACGTGTGGAGCAAGTGTCGTGGGGCGGTTGTCTTGGTGGCCGTCTAATTCTCTGCAACTTAACGTGATCTTTGCGTTTTGCGGTCCGATCAGTGCCGACGATTGCTGTTCAAGATAATGCCACGTCGTCGGTGTCCTCCCGTCCTGATTGATGACTCGACTCGACCTCACCCGTCCTGTTTGAAATTGGTTGCCCGCTTTCCAAAACCCTTCAAAAACCCTAACCCCTTCAGATTCACTCCCTTTCTCCATCACCCAAGAGAACTCCATTTGATCCTCCTCAGGGACGAGAGCGCATGGAGGGTGTTCGGACCCTCTCCATCTCCGACCTTCTACACTTCTCGCGTCCTCTCTCGGGCGCCGCCTCCCTCGGCTCCGCTTTCTCCCCCCCTTCCGCGCCAAAAAGACCCAGGCCTGACGGCCCCGACGAGAACCCCATCGAACCTCCTTTCGTCTCCTCTGTTCAAAACCCTGACCCTGGAATCTTCTCGCCCCTGGGTCACCCCGTGCTCCTCATCGGCACCATCGACCTGTTTCCGGAGGATTCTGACCGATCTCTGGGCTGCCTGAACCATTGCCTCTCGTTCTCCGATGGCTCTTTGAGAATCTGTTGCTACGTTTTGGACTTCGAACTCAAGATCATCGGCCGGAAAGTCCAAGTTTTGGCGTGGAACTTCCTCCCATTTAAGCACGCAAGCGGCGGTGTTCTTGAGGTGATTCAGTGGAGCCTCGCGGAAGTTGAGACGGCATCGGATTGCGACCCCTCACTGTCGATTCCTTTGGGCTGTTCGTTGCAAGAAACCGACTTGAAGGCTCGTGGTCGTGCCTTTGGCATTCTGAGAGCGGTCAGCCCCATCTTCCGTGTGCCTTGCGTGAAGGGAAATGAGGATAGTCAGAAGAATTCCAGTGGAATCCTCATGGATAGCGGGAATTCAATAGGTTTCTTTGCCGAGATGCTTACCTGTGGCTGTGATCGTTGTGGTGGTTCTCATTTTCTAGAGCGTGGCCCTCACCCTCACGAAGACAATAACAGACATTCTTTCACCAATTCAGTGTTTATTTATTTCATCAAACCTACATATCTATGGCGCCCAGTGCTCTTTAGGCTGATCGGGAAGGTAATTATGGTTTCGAGGTTGAAGAGGAAATTGGTCTTTGTTGGAGGTAAGGAATCATATCTGACGTTTGTGTCAACAGCGCTAACTATGGTGTCCTTGAGTCAGCTTCCTACAGTGAATCCGGTGAAGACTGACGAAGGCATGTATAATGGAGTTGTTACTGGAATTTACATGAATGGCATGGTGGTTGAATTGGATGAGAAAGTCTGGCTTTTGATTACTGATTCAGTGCTTGCTCCACAACATTCTTTGAGGGTTGGCGCTATTGTATGTTGTCAACTCATCAACTGATTGCTTTAGGCAGACAGTTCCCAAGTTCAAGTTCTCTTTTCTTTTCCTTTTCCAACAACATTCCTGAGTATTCAATTTTTGTTCAGATTTTGTTCAATAGTTCGAGTTCTTTTTTTTCTTTTCCTTTTCCAACAGCATTCTTGAGCATTCATTTTTTATTCAGATATTGTTCGATAGTTATTGCATTTCTACTTGAGTTATCATGCTCTTTGGTTTTCATTTGAATTTGTTCCAGACAATCCTTCTCTTATCTCCTGTGATTTTGTTTTCCCTATCACTTCTAGTTCTATAGTTTCTTATGTAAAATCTGCTCTCTTGCCTAAAACCTAGTTAATTCTGCACATGATTGTTCTCTTCGTGGCAATTTCACAAAGCTCACGTATATATATTATTGTTGATTGTCATAGTTTCTTGTTTTGTATCATTTACACTTGCTGGATGTCTTGGCCTTCTGTAGGTTTCTGTTATGAATTATCATTTGGTTCATGTTAATTATTCTTGGCTGAAGACCTTCCTGCTTGGGACGTGCCTCAGAACATACATTAGCATCAAATCCTTCTCCATTGCTGACATCAGGTAAGGCATGTTGACTGATGTTTTCCTACCTTTGTCCTTTATGATCTACTGTACTACTGTTGTCCATTTTTCCTTATGTAGGTATCACTTTAAATACGAGTCCAACAGCCTACTGGAGAAGTTCATTGAATCTCTACTCTTTTCTGCTAAATTTTGGTAGGTGCAATTGAGATGAAGATGCTTCAGCTATCATTTTACTGAAAAATTTCTAATCTACCTGCTGTACTGAAACATTTCAAGTGGTTGCCAGGGTGTTACTTTTGGTCTCTTGCTTTGAGAAAAAATTTGCTGGGATATTTTCTCACAAGGATATTTTGGGCTCAGAGAAAGTAACTTTCTTTCTTTGATAGTCTTTTTTACAATTGGTTTAAGATTGAAATTTATTATCTACAATATTGTCGTAGCTGACGGTTTATGTGTTCAAGTTGTCACCAGGAAGGAGTTGTACAAACTTATGCAGCTAGATGTTTGCCTCCAAGTGCCTTCCAGGTACAGGTAAGTTTGACTAGTGAGTATCTGTTTAATGGTCTACAGAGCAGATCCAACTTATATCTATTTCAAGCTTTTTTGTGGGATGTGCTGTCTGACTGTCCTGGCTCAAATTACAGAATCTGACATGGGCTTGGCCCTTTTGCTTGAGTAAGACTTTTCTTTCCACCATTTTTCTGGGTCATGGAATCCATTAATTTCTTGGGTTGTTTCAGGCATCATAATTGAAATTTTAACACATGGTCTGTTCCAATCTGTGTGAAAATATGCCCATCTTCCTCACAGCAGATTAACATGAGGCTATGTTTGGCTTGGGTCTCTTACCATTGTTGGCTCCATTTAGAGCAACATACCTAATGTAACACATGCAAACAACTTCTCTGTTTTCTGGGATAAGGTTGCATATGTGGACTCTCCTTAGATCTCACATTGTTGTGAGCCTCATGCACTGGGACCTACTGTATAGTGCATTTTTTTGCCATTTAGAAAATACACTATAAACCTTCTTGTTTTTCATCCTCACCTTCCTTCTCTGTGTGCCCTCATAGGTTAGGTTTCATTTAACGTTGACAACATAATCTACTTAATCAAGTCCTTACTCATGGGTACTTACTTGTCATGCTTTAAAGGGATGCATAGTTTGATGTTGCTTGCAGCTTGGGTTGTTTATGAATTTCTGCAAACATGGCCAATGCAATTTCAGAAGCGATTTGAACTTATCGTTCCTTAAATTGGTATGAATTGTTACACAGAAATCAACTCTGCTAATTGTTCTGTAACTCAGTCATTATTTGCTGTTTGAAATTTTTTTTTTCAGGTAATACCAATATCTAATCTTACAAGGTGGTGCGAAGAAATGTGGGTTTCAATGCCATCAGAGAGACATGATGATGATGAAATAGTTGAGATGAACCAATATTTAGACCATTTCCTTCCCAGAGGAACTTTATATGAACACATGATTAGAAGAATTATTTCAAGTGATGATTTAGGCTTTGTTTTAATGGGAGTATTCAAAGTTAGTGATATTAATCACGTATTTGCACTAAATATCTGTTTTTATTATATTGGCTTGTGTGGTTGTGGATTGGCAGCTATAAGAAATTTGTTTGTTGAGATTGATTCTGTGATAGTTGTTAAAAGATACTAAGTCTGCAATCAATCTATTGATTAGGTAATGAGAGATTCTAAATTGACTTTAGTTGCAAATGACAAAAAATCAGTAACAAAGTATAGCAATGTTCACCAAAAACATTTAGGGGTCTCCAATCTGGAAATTTTTTGTTAATTATAAAAATGCCACTCACGTATAATTTGTTAGAGTAATCATTAGCGGCTACACCATCTGGAAAACATATTTGAACTGCTTAATTTTAAAACTGACCACTGCTTAAGATGGTGTTATTGGATTTATTCTATCCATGATTACATCCTATTATCCTTTCATATGTGTTCCTTTTATTTGCTTTTTTTTCTTTTTGGCAAAGGTTAAGTGAAATAAAATTTCTTTTTAATTTATGCTGATATCCTTCTGATGCCTTTCTTATTCAAGTTGCCTAGCATGTCATCCAATTGATCATGATATAGACTTTTGCAGGATTTAAGTTTACACAGATCATACCAGGATCTTATGATTGTTAACACCTCAATGAAAGATTTTGTGGTTTGTGATGGAGCGCTAGTCACTTGCACATCATCAAAATTGCAAATGTACTTCTACATGTTTTACATTTTCTCTAAAGTGGTTGTCTCTTCTTCTCATTGTATTGGGGTTCTAGTTTTTACTGGTACCCCATATTTATAGTTCTAATATGTGGCATTGGTTTGATTATTTTTTTGTTTATGTTGTTCTTTGTTATCGGGACATGTACTCCGTTAATGACATTGTTCAATGAGATCTGAATTTTCTGCGACAATAAGTCTGATATATTCTTTTTGATAATATGTTCTTTTTGTTAGTCAAATACCAATATCTTGTTACCTTATTTTGTCATATTGTTAATAGGCAAGTAGTGCAATCTGAGTGCTTATATAATGATCATTTTCCATTTTCAGATTTCTCAATGTTCTGGGAGGTTGCAATTGACTGATGCAACGGGAAGCATTGATGTTGTCGTGCCAGATTTACCAGTAGATGTTGATTTTCAGACCATCTATGAGGTGAAAGATTGCAGTTCTTTCTTAATATATTTCTAGATCTTTGTTAACTTGTACTATAATTGCGTTTGATAAATTAATGCAATCTAGTTCCCTGTTTCCTGTTTCACTTGGATATTTCTAATTTGTGTAGTGTGTAAGACCATCTTAAACAAGAATTTGTTAATTTGTTGATTATAAAAAAATAATCAACATTTGCTGGATTGAGATTTTATGGGAGAGGAACAGAAGGTGCTTTTGCTGGATGATCTACCATTCACTTGAATTAGGTAATTATCAACAATAGAGAGGAGGTATTCAGAAAGCTCTACAGTGATTGATATTTGAAATGTTCAATTTCTGAGATAGGATATCAATAAAAATAGATTTAATAAGGAAAACAAATCAAGAGGGAGCCCTTTTAGTGCAATAGACTGACGAGGATGGGCAAAGTAACTCACAACTACATTTTCCCTTTTTTATTTCATACTTGTAAATCTAAACAGTATTTAATTCTTTCTTTTGGCAGCATATTATGTTCTCATGATTTTGGTGATACTATTGTTTCTAATGAGCTGTGAGATGTTTATCGGCATGCCTGTCTACTTATGTTATCATAATGTTTCTTGTTATCTAGGTCAAAGATTATAAACTTGTTATGGAAGGTTCACCACACCAAGTAGATCATCTGCAGTGTCATTTTGATGGATCACTCTCGTGCAGGGCTATATTTCAGCATTTCTCTCATAAGGAAAAATCTCAACTTGCAGTTTATGTTCACTTCTATGTCAGGGACATAACCTGGACTAGTTTTCCTCGTCAAATTCCTTCTTACATGGACAAGAATCACTTCAATTGCAGTAATGATGACATGTTTCATCTGTTTCTTGTTACTCACAAATTTCCTGTCCATCAGAGTGTATGTCTCATGATCATCGGAACACCGAAAATTATTCTCCTATTACCATGTTTCATGTAATTAGTTTATTTCATTAATTGCCTAGTTTATTTGCTGTTGCAGCTTCAAGATGATCTCAGTTTTTCAAACAGCTCTGGTTTGTTTGCTGAGGCTTTGATATTGCCTTATAATTTGATACCTATTGAGACATATGAACATGTTGAACTTACAGAAGTTTTCCTCAACAATCAAAATAAACTATCTGATTGTACTGGTCAGCTGAAAGACTCAATTGAAGGATGGTCTAAACAGTCTAAACTTATTCAAGCATCAAATATTGTCCAACAATCTGATTCAGTGAATGTTTCAAGAGAGTTCGAAAGGTCTTGCCACCTTTGTTGTTCACTCTCATTTAGAAGTAACAACTGTAAATGGTCTCAGTTACCAGTCTATCTATATAATGCTAATGGGATTATAATGAAGGACATATTTCATAATCAGAGTGATTCGAGGGTATTGCTAGAATTTGGATCTAACAACTTTAGCAAGTATCAGGTATCGTTTTCTATGATTCTTTTTTCCTTGACAAAAAGAGTAGGGGATATTTTTTGCTTTTTAGTTTCTTTAAGTGGTGACCTGATTTTTCAATCTGCATGCTAGATGATTCGTGTAGGTTCATATTATCTTCTGAAGTGCTCCAAGAAAAATCTGCACTGCAAATCAAAAGGCTGTGAACATATGATACGTGGAAAAGCTATTGTGATCTCTGAGACAAGCCTCTGGAGTCTTTCATTTTTGTTTGGTGAGGATAAACATCAGAGGAAATCATCTGGAGATGACTGTTCTCGTGCTTCTTCAGTAAAAAATATTGAAGATGGTCCAAACAATTTTTGTCAGCATGAGCAAATGTTCCTGCAGTTCATTGATCAAACACGTCAACTTTCAGATGTTTATTTGCATATATCTACTGAAGCAATGAGGCAGTTGGAGGAATTAGAGCCATCACAACAGGGTTTAAATAATCTCCTTCCTTCTCTAGATGAAATTAAAAGTGTGTCATCATGCATCCAAAACATGATGTCTGAGGTTGCTATGCCTGCTGGAATTATTAATCAACTGAACAACGAGTTGCCACAAGGAACTCAAATATCATTAAATGGAAATGTTGAGAAACTTTTTATTTATGACTGCAGACCTAGATCTTGTGTGAGCTCTAGTTGTGTGGCAAATTGTAACCAGTGGAGTACATGCAAAGTTTGTATTTATGTAACTGATGATTACAATATGGTAATTCCCCTTTGCATGTTCTTATGAATCTTATCCTTGTTGTGTCTACTATTTATTTGTTTTCTTTTAAACCTTTGCCTATAGGTGCGAGTTCGTGGTAGCTTAAGCAGATATGCTTATCCTATTGGATTGGGACCCGGAGCAAATGTGACCTTTCACAGAGTCCTTTTGATGCAGTATGCCTCATCATGATTTATGGTGTTTATTAGTCATTATAAATTATTGTTTCACATGGTGTTTATCTTGGTAGATTCCTTAATGTTCTTCATGCTCATATAGAGAAAGTTTTGAATGTTTAATACTGCTGCTTTATCAACATCTTGCTAAGCTGGAATTTTCCTGTTGCTTTTAGTTTCTTAAATCATCTGATATCATGTTACATAGTAAAAGCCTTGCTAATTTGTCTGTGATATGTGACTGATGCATGAAATTGTAGGACTATAATATATCCTAATTAGCTGTAGATCTGCATTTCTATGTTGTGGCTTTCAATTATGCTCATAATATTGGGTTCTTGTTGTGAATTTACTGGATTGGGATACTATGAAGTAATCTTAACTCTTAAGTCGTTATTCAGAAGGCACAATGCCATGTTGGAAGGGAACACATTGTCTTAATATGAGAGAAGCATATTCCTTTTTAATCATTGTTTTTTTGTAGGTTTTGCTTGTTTCCAATTGTTGATCATCAACTTATTAAAATTAAGTGTTCCAATCTATATCTCATCACTATTATATCATATAATTAAAACTTCTTTCTGCAGTTTAATAAAAACATGATTATCGACTGTTGTCTGGAAAATTATAATTATTCTGTGCATGAAGAGCCTTGTCAGGAGATTACTGTTGGAAAAGCTAACTGATGGAAAAGTGAAGCCATTCACAAATAGTTGGGGATAGGGAACTCTTGCTGTCATTTTATTTTCCTCTCTTCTCGATTTATTTTTATTCTTGTTTTTTTGGATTTTACATTTAAATGCTACGAACACAAGGAAAATAGATAAGTTTTTGGGACAAGTAGAGAGTTCTTTTATAATGTTTTTGTACATTCATTGTTCTCTATGGATGAAGAAGTTTATAAAGTCAAACATAGTACAATAAAAAAATGAAATGTATTAGTGATGTATTTTGGAATCCAAGGTAGCATCTACTGTGTAGTTTTTTCAAGACCTAGATGGTGAGGGAGTTAAAATAGAGCAAAGAGCACACATTTTTCTTTGGGTTTAGGACTAGTCTGCCCATTGAATAACAGCGAGAAAAGTTTTTATTGATGAAGTATAAAAAGTATAAAAGTATAGAAAGATCTATTGATAACTTACAATTTAAAGATGTGTTCAGGGCTTTTTTATTCTTCTATTGGTGGGACTTCATTTGGTGCATTAAGTAAAATTTGTGATACTGATATAGATTACCATCATTTCTGTTTTAGCTTAGGATTCAACCTTGCTGAATTAGCAGTGATATGTTTTCTCCAGATCATATATTGACTTAAATTTCGGATCCTTTTCATATTTTGTATGAAGAGTGCAATTAACTCTTGCTCTATAAAACTCCAGCACTTCCAGCAGATGGCATGAGTTGATGTTAACCCCAGTGTCTTTTATTGTGGTTAACTCGGTAAAGGAACTTGATAATCAACAAACTGATAGAAGTCCAATACAAGAATCCAGATGGAATATTCAGTGTGAGGAAATATTAGATACGATGTCATTAGTTTCAATCTCACAGATGTTGAAGTGCATGAACAGTAAGCCAATCCGGCTACGATGCAGGGTAAGAAAATCTTAGTTTTACTTCGTTACAATTTGGTTATTTATTTTGGTTCTATTTTTTTGTGCATTCTCCACACCATTAACTTTTCTTTTCTCCCCTTGTCTTTTCCTGGTTGGTTGTTGATTTTTTCTATGTTTCGTTATTCTTTCCCCTGCTTGGAGGGAGGGCAGGTCGTGACTATCGTTATCTTGGTTCTGGAGAACCAAACACATGAATCTGTTGAGCTGCGATGTGGAAGATGTTTCAAGATGCGAGCAGCAAGTATCCCACTAGCTGGATTTTTATTAGGTGAGCCATTTATCCAGTTATTTTCTTATGACTTATTTTTGGTTATCATGCATGTCTAACTACATATTGGAACGGTTATGCATTATCATTCACATAGATAGGTTTCTGTATTTGTTGTTCACTGAAGACAATCTTTATAATGATTTATGGGGATTGACAAATTCAACGCCAATGTATAAGTCAATGGGGCTTTTTGTAAACTATGCCATTGACTTAGTAAAGATGTAGGCTTTATAATTCTTAGGCTATTACATGTACAAACTTCACAGGGATCAAGTTAGAAGCACTAAATAATAACTGAGAAGATGAGCTGCTAGTGACATACTCTTGACTCTGGATGTGGTATGAAGTAGCTTATATTATTGTACTGAGTATATTTTTATTTATGTAGATGATGGATCGTCTTTGTGTTGTTGCTGGGCTGACAATGGTCGAGCTGAGGCACTGCTTAGGCTACATGAAACAACTCGAAAGTCTTTCTTGACTAGCAGCAAGATATTGAAAACGTCTGGAAATCAGGACTTTCAACATACTATTGGTTACCATCTTCATAAGATGCTAAAAAAGCATCATAGAATTGTCATTAGGAACCATGGAGCAACATCTGACTTGTCCTGTGAAGATTTAACATTTTCTGTTGACTCGCATAAAGTTTTCAGTAATGCAGATGAGAGACTTCTGAGGTCCATCATCCTCAACGCGTGTCATGCATCAACTCTTGTAGGTTCTTTCCTCTTCCCTCTTAATCTTGTCAGCAAGTATGGAATGATCTAATTATATTTTAGCCAAATGATGTATTTTCTGTTAGGTTTGGTCACTATTTGGGCCTTTCTCTTGGCCCAACACAACCCAAACTTGGCTCAACTTTCCTCTAATTGGGTTGGCCCAATTCTAATCCTAATTATGTGCTAACTATGAATTTTAAGATATTTACTAAGCTAAACAGAGTCCGTAAGTCTAGGTTTCTTCTGGTGAGCTTCTAGTGATCTTTCGGCGAACTTCTGACGATCTCTCGGCAATGTTCCAGTGGACTTCCGGCAAGCTCCTAGACTTCACGATGATCTTCTTGGCGAGTTCTGATGAGCTTCTTTGGCAAGCTCCTGGACTTCTCGGTTGGTTTCTACAAAACTTCCGATGAACATTTAGACTTCCGACGAACTCTCGAACTCCCAACGAAATTACGTCCTTGACTCTGGGATTTCATTTTGCTTTATGCCTTGCTATCATAGTTAATTCTGCATATGTAAAAATACACTTCGATCTAGATAATTAATACTAAGCAGGAATCATGTTGTGCAAGATCCCAGAACTACACATTCTTGCTGATAGATTGCACTTTTTATATGTTTTCTATGTTATAGCCTGTCAGCTATTATTCTTCTATGCTGATAGATTGCACTTTTATCAGGAAGTACTGAACACATCAAGGAGTGCTTAGTTCTATTATTCTTCCATAGTATAATTGTGATTGGCATTCTTGTCTCTGTTGATGAACATGACATTTATTATTTAACAGTACATCTTTCTATAATCTATCTTCGGCACAAAATAATGATTGTTCAGCACTTCAGCTGCTGTGGGTGTTTTTCCGGCTCACTTTAACATCCTTTCCACATTCTCTGTTTTCTTTTCTTGACTTGGCTGCCTGAGATTGTAAATCTGTGTTTTTTACCTTTAATCAGAGGATTTAAATTAATGTGGAATTTTAATTATCTGTTTCTTTTATGTTACAGTCTTTTTAGAACTTGGTTTTAGTAGATTTCAGCATGGCTAAGAGCCATTGTTGCTGCAGTAATTGAAATATGTAACTAGTTTGTTGTAGCACTGAGTGCAAATTACAAAATGACCTTTACACTAATTTTCTATTTTGGCAGAATGTTGCTGGCAATTCAGTGGACTCAACTGCTTTATTCTGTGGCAATTTATTCTGCGGTAACAAAGAGTTTCTCGAATATCATCAAAATCTTCAGTCAATGCCACATTTGTGGGTTGGGGAAGTTGGCCATGTAGATTCAGTGAAAGAGGTTAGAAGCATATCCAATATTCTATGCACTGGCTAGCATCAATTTCACTATATCTGGAGTTGTTGGTGGTCCATGGTAAAGTGGATTTGATAGCTGATTGAAGGATACAGAAACATCCAGAAAGTTGGCCTTCTGGTTCTTGGAGAGGCAGCTCACATATGGGATTTTTCTTGCTTCGAAACCACCAGCCACAAACATTGAGGTGTGCCAAACCCAAAGATCAGTAGGTTTGGAGATTTGTCGCAAGGTTGTAGATCACCTCCATCATGCTGCTACAGAGTTAGCAGGACAATCTTGGACAAGCTTTTGACCATATTCCTCGCCTTCTATCTCTAGCCATTTCTCAATTCCTAGTAATACTGGGCACAAATCCGGTAATAAATTTGGTTTTCATGTTCAGAATATGTCAGTAGGTTAAGAAAAGGCAGTTGAAAATGAATTGGGGATACTATGGAGGAGGTTCAGTTGACATTCTTCTACTTTTTTGCAATGCTAGCTATATATTTGCCTAGATAGCTTCTTATATTATCAATCAGTTTGTCATTTTGTTGTAGAAAAATTATAATGCCACCTGGAAATTCTTTTGTATTGTCTTCTAAATGATGTTTATTCTAAGCAATTATCAAATCGTTTACCACAGTGGTTTAAATAGGTGTCCGAGTGCTTGCCTAGGCACTTGGGTGAGGCGAGGCGAGGCTTAATTGCCTCAAAGCTTGACTAAGTGGTGCCCTTTAGTGAAGCGTCGCCTGGGCACTTGCCTGCTGAGCATCTTGGGCAAGCGTCCAATTCAAACAAAGCAACCGAACCAAACAATCAAGTTTGGTTCGATTGAACAATAGCTTAGTTGATTCGATTAACCCAGGGGGTGCCTTGGGCGAGCGCTCGATGGAAACAAAACAATCGAACCAGACAATCAAGTATGGTTCGGTTGAACAATAGCTTAGTTGGTTCAAAGCTAAATAGTGTTGTTAAACTTGCACACTCAAGCCCCTCGCGACCTCCTCCTCCCCCTCGACCCTGAGCTATAAACCCTACTTCATGTGTAGTTGCTGCCTTCGTTGTCAACAGACGAGTTTGAAGGTCTAGCTTTCGTGCATAGTTCCCTTCACCATCGTTGCTTCCATGTGCAACTCCTTCCACTGTTGAGGGAGAGGACCAAAGCTTCCTCCACCATCGACAGATACATCTGAAGCTTCTTCCACCCACGACATCGTCGTCCACAGCTTTCATCGTCACCGCTGCCACCATCCGAAGCTTTCTTTGTTGTTGCTGCTGTTGTCCATAGCTTCCTTCGTCGTCGCTACTGTCGTCTGCAGCTTCCTCTGTCGTCGTTGCTGTTGTCAAAAACTTCCTCCGTTGCTATTGCTACCATATGTAGTTTCTTCCATCGCCATTGTCGTCGTCCCAAAGTTCCTTCATTATATTGTTGTCCTCTCTTTCTCCACTTTCCATTGTCGGTGACTCTTTTCTCTCTTTTAATTATTGTTAACAGTATATTAAATACTATTAATAGTAGATCAGTAGTATTATATACTTTTTATATTTTTTATATTTCAGAGTGTCTTGCTTCGCTCGAGTGTTTTGGTGCATAACGTTTTTTAAATCACTAGTTTATCATCTTCAATATATTTGCATTCAGGGAACTTTTCAACTAACATATTTGCTTTCCTTGTGCTTTTTACTTCATGTTTAGCTTTTTGTCTGCAGGTTTGTAATCTGTTGTAAATTTGTATCTAAAAAAGACATCATTTTACATGATATTGTGAAGTCATGGTTGAGTGCATGCAACAGGTATGTCACGAGGCACTCTTTGATGTTGAGGTTTAAGTGAGTGACGTACACTAAATTTAGCTACTTACCTTTGTATAAGAACACAAAAGCCAGTGAACGATCTGGAAGAAACTGTGTTAAGGCTGTAAACAAGAGGAGCATCTGGATGTTTGTATTTTATTTTTGCTGCCAATAAATTGTTTAAATTTCAGATTTGGAATAAAATAATGCTGAATCTGTCCAAGAAGTGGAAGCAGAAAAGAGCTGCACCATAATAGGTGCCACCTTATTAGAAAATAATAGTCTGAATGTAGTATTATAATGTCTGAGAAAGCTCTACATTTTCTCAGTTTATATTGAATATACAAGAGTCAGGAACAGACATTTATTTCTGTTTTCATTTACATTTTTGTGCTTAAAGTGCACTTGTTGTCATTAAATGTGCCCATCAAGCATGCAACACAAAATTGCTACATGTTACAAAATAATTTATTGAACTGATACAGTACCGATTTGTATTCCATATTGAACAAAATATAAAGAACAGAAAAACTTGTATTTGATTTGTTATTTGATAGCTTTGTTGATAACATTGTGACATGGACATGAGAGACTGTGTAGTCTGCTTTCCAATTGATTATTGGGTTCCGGAGGATACTTCTAAGCAGAGATATCAACCTGTCCAAACCTGTGGACATGGCTATATGGTTCCAAAGATTGCATCAAGAACAGGTATACTGAGTGATGCTGAGGTTACTGTTCGACATTGATATGTGACTTTCGTTCTCTATCCTCTCCATTAAAGAACAAACAGGATGAATAATTCTCACTATTTTCTCTGTCATTCTACAGGCTTCGTAAGGATGCTGAGATCATTTGAGTTTGTTTCTTCTTGCACATCACAATGCTTTACTGTAGCCAGTGGAGGAAGTGATGGATCACAATCAACAGTGAGGGATGACAAAAGAGGAACAAGTTTGTTTCAGATGGCGTCTTGTTCTTGGGGTGTTGGATTCCATCTCTCACTGCAGATGGTTCCTCCATTTCCCTTTTGTACTCGGTACTGTCTTGGACTAATTTCTAATTCTTGCAGATGAATGTTTTCGATCGGTTTAGAAGCTGAAAACTTAAGGTTGTGCCAAAGAATTCAAACACTAGTACAGATTCAGACCCGAATGTTTCCAGGTTTCCGAGTGATATGCCATTAGAACACTCGGATCTCATCTCCAATTGTATTCCTTGTCCCAGTGTCTATGTGATGCAGGAAGCAGTTGGCACATCCGATTGTATTCCTTGTCCAAGTGTCTACTGACACCTAATTCAATTCCCAGCTTATCTATGTGATGCAGGAAGCAGTTGGCACATCCCGACTTCTGAGACAAAGGAAGCAATCTTGATCTGGTGTTGCTTCATTACTTCCCTTTTGTGTCCAATCCATTTGAGAGTGATGTTTTATCTTAAATGTTATCTGAACCTGTTATTCTGTTACTATTGCTGCCACTCCTATTGATTTGTAACATGTAAAAGCTCAAACCCATAGTTTAGCACAACTTCTCTTAATATATAAGTGATCTGCAGACCTTGATGCTTAATATACAAGTGTTTTGACTTCTGATGCATGAATTTTGAGCCAAAAACTGAGAAGTGAAACAATATTCCTATTACAAGTTCAGTTCTCCATCTTCCTAGTGTATTTACCTGTTTGAACCATTGGAGATGAACAGTTGAGCCCTTTGTACATTCTATCATCACCTGAAGAGAGGAAATAATTCAGCAATGTCCATTTTGATACTGTTGTCTTTTCTGAGGTAATGAACTATAAAATGAATAATTAAGCATCGATAACATTTTCCATAAAGGGTACTTAAAAGAAGATTTTACTAGAAATTATAAAAAAACCATTAAAAAATTTTTACTAGAAACTATAAATAAAATCATTGATGATAAAAGATTCACATAATCAACCCAATTAGGATACTAATATTTATTTCTCATGTCTATGTTACTTGCTAACCTTTAATGCCTTCTCCCAATAATGTTAGAATTGTACCATAATGCCATCCTATTTAATACCACAGGTTACAGATTGTAATCACATACAGTAGCAAAGCTCTTAATGGAGACACTGCTCATTTAGATTCCATAGATCAAAACCCTTCATCTGCTTTGGCAACATTGACATAGTAAGACATGGAGCTGCTGCACTCACCACCCATCTCCAGCACGCCACTCTCTTGCCCATACTCCTCTTCCATCTCCTCCTTCGCCACCCTCTCCATCTCCATCACTCCCGAGGAGGGCTTCTGCGGTTGCACGAGCACCGGCATCTCGAAGTAACCCGGAGAGGACACCGCTGGCGTCGGCGGCGGCAGGCCGACCGGGGGCAGCTTCGAGAGGAGGGCGTCGAGGCTGCTCATCGACGGCGTGACGACCCTCATCTGCGGGCTGAAATGGTCGTAGAACTCCACCGGCGGGAAGGCGGACCAGTTCTGAGGGAGTGTGCAGGCTTCGATCCTCATCGGGCACGCCGACGACGACGGGTGCGGTAGGAGGACGCCGGGTATGCTTTCCAGGTAGTCGAACTTCTTGCGGAGTAGAATGACCAAGCTCAAGTCCTCCATCACCTTCATCGAATTGCCATGGGAAGGTAAGCAACAGACGCCAAGTCAATGTGATCATGTGATAATTGGTATGCACTATGTATGGGTATGTTCTATTAGTGTTGCTGAATCAGATGAGAGCAGCATCATCATCATCAGACAAGAAATCTTAATCATCTGTGTAGAGAGAGAGAGAGAGAGAGAGAGAGAGACCTTGTTGACGGAACCCAACTGTACAACGCCTTCCCTGACAGCAACCAGAGCAATGGTCTGCATTAATGGTGGGAGGCAACTCATGTCAGTCTGCAGGTTGGATGAAAGGAAGATGGAACTTGCAGTAACGACAGCAGTAAAGGGTATTTATGCTTACCTCGATGCCAGATTGAAACTGAGCCTCCCAAGTCCTCGGTTGCTGGTGCAACAAAGCATTCCCTCATTTCCACAAACACATCAACAAGTATAGTAATACAAGAGATAGCCTCGCAGAACTAAGCTGGTGCAAAAAGAGCTGGCAAGCAAAGAAAGACGCACTTACGGAATCAGCAGGGTTGTTCCATGTCGACAGCAAAACCATCTTATGATCTTGGGGTTCCTTAAACACCCATTTATGGCTGTGATCTGCTGCAACTTTTCCGATCAAGCTGCCAAAAGTATTCTCAGCATCAAACAGAGGGAAAAAGAGAGGAGTCATCAGAGTCATCTTCTTCCTGGCTCACCCTTCCCCGTAGTTGTAGATCTCATGGGACATCTTGAAGAAGAGCTCAGGTTGGAGACCTTTCATCTGGCACTCTTCTTCCGTCATGGCTTGCTCACAGCTGGAGGCCGCAAAGTTGCAGAACCCATCCTCCCATGCAAGTATCCTAGAGAGAGAGAGAGAGAGAGAGAGAGAGAGCGGATTCAAGAGCGTGTCTAGGAGTGTGGAGAAATCCAAACAAAGTACATGTACCAGTTCCTCCTGTTTCCTCTACTTCTGTCATAGACCCCTCCATGAAGATCCCACCTGCCACAACAAAGATCAAGAACGAAGTTAGAAACTGACTGCAAAAGATGGAATTTATCCGTGATGCATGTGTTGCTCCTTTTTGATTACTTGGGTGGTGGGTAGTTCCTTGGCAAGATCCTCCAGAACACAGCATAGATCCACTGGGAGCTCTTGTGGTTGCACAAGCTTCTCAGGGTGTGTTGCAGGAGGTGGGTGACTGCTAAAGGATTGAGTTGTTCCTCCATTAAAAGGCCTATGATCACTAACCAGATCTCCACACCATCCTCTCTATCTTGCTATCTATAATCTACCTACCAGTGCTAGCTATAGCCAAATATATACCTCTCTCTCTCTCACTCTCTCTCTCTGTCTCTCATTCATGAGCTAGATTTCACCAGTATCATCTCCACAGCTCCACATCCCTGCTTGCTATGGTCTCCTCGCCTATCCCCACCCAACCACAACTTTCAAAGCTGTTCATCATTAGACTTTCTTCCTGGCCACATCATATATAATTGAGTCTGAGCAAAAACCAGACCTACTTTTCCGAACCAGAAATGAGGTCATTCTACACCACAACTTGAGGAACTTTTGCATCTCACTTGAATCCTCTCTCTCTCTCTCTCTCTCACATCAGGGAACTCTCACTTTTCAGAAAAGGACTTGTGAGAAGTCATATTATTCCATACGCAATGAACATCCAAGAATGACAACTACTCATCGATCAACAGTCTCACTATGTGATTCCGGTGGTACATGTGAGTACGTACGTATGCGAGGAGTTTTGTGTAAGCAGGACAGATTACTGGCCAATTAATGCAGGTGTTGGACATCCTATCAGTTTCCTACGCCACCGGTAGATAGCACCGCAAGTTTACAAGGAAGCCATCACATGGGCTGCACTCCTTTCCGACTTGGGCCATTGCCGATGAGATAAGGAGGTGAATGAGTTCTTTCTCCAGTGAATGCCACCATTTGCTCATCTGAGACTTCACCGACTTCTTCCTGTAGAAATTGTTACAAGGATCTGCACATGCGATTGCTTCATCCAGTGGTTACGTACTCGGAGAACTTTCAGCGAGCATTAGGTCTGGTTGAGAGTTCAGTCTCTCATGTCCATGACGATACATGTGTATGCAGTACATCTCCTTGGCATCGATGACATGTCAAAAGCAGAAAGCAAGCACCAAAGCTAGTTTTCTGCCCTGTACTTTTTGGCCTACCTGGGAAAGCTCAGTGTGGGTGAGTAAAGGAGGAGAGAAGAAAGATACCTGTAAGCCATTGGAAATGGAGCAGTGTCCCTTGTCCCCTGGGATTGCATGATGACCAAAGAGTGATTTCAGAGACATCATCTCTGCAGCTTTCGTATCTCCTTTACCCTCTCCTCCTCTGACAGGGAAAGCAAAGCCAGCAAGTCCCGGGCCTCTTTGACCCGCACCATCATCACACGTAACCTAAAGTCTAATCCCCATCATGCCATCGCCTCGATACTTACATGGAACTCATTAAAGGGTGCCGTGGTACAAATCCCCAAGAGCTAGTCAATGAGTGCCCTCCAAAGCACCAGCCAGCTTTGTCCATGACAAGGACTGCTGTGCACTGCCTTTCTTTCTTAATAATTTTCTTCTGTCCTCTTTCTCTGATGGAGAGAGAAAGATATAACATATGGATATGTCGATTATGGTACAAAGAGTGGTAAAAGTTTCCAGTATGGATCTAATGTTAGAGATCAGATGGACCATCTTCTTTATACTCTGCAAGAAATGGAGAGGTTGGTAGAGATGTGGGAGGAAGGAATGACAGAGGAGTCTGGCCATATTATCACCGGTGGACTTACCCATCCTCTCTCTCTCTCTCTCTCTCTTCATATACAACACTGCTCTCTCTGGCCATCCCATAACCCTCAGGAATCAATCTACATAAATCACACTGCAAGATTTCATAGAGGAACCTGTGAAGCAAAATTTCCAGACAAGGGATTCCCACCCTAAGGCAGTCAAACCTGAGTTCTAGTATCTTTTGTCCCTTACATCTCGAGGAACATAGATAGAGTTGTCTGTCTTAGATGGCAAACTCATGTAACGCTGATGTCAAAGAACCTTGATTACAGTGCCAACTGTGTCTCTAAGTGTCTGTCGCTTGCCTTGATATTTGCATCACACTTTGCACTAATAGCATTCAAAGCTCTACATTCAAATCTCAGTGCATGCATGCATGCAATAAATCATCAGCAAGACATGCACAGATTCGAGTGGTTAGATGTATATTTCATGCATGGGTGACTTACTGTTGCAGACTGATCCAAATTTTGGACAGTGCATTATTAAGTGTTTGGGAGAGAGACTATCATACAAGAAATGTGATAGGGTTACATTGCCAATTTTTCCAAATGCAGATGGAGCATCAGCAGTCCTCCACTTCTCTCTCGTCTGTGGACATACCTTCAGTCACTTGTCCCTCTCATTCCTCCACATTCTGGTATGGGTCAAAGTTCTGCAGGAGTTCTGTGCTCTGAGACACCCACTATTTAATGCTGTCCAAGAATGGAGGAACTCAGTGGAAGGATTTGAGGTGTTCAAATGCATGTGTAGACTAATTTTACACTGAGGTAAAGCATTTAGAGGATGGAATCAGAAGGGTGAATAAGTTTCGGTCAATGCTGCTTCGAGCCACTGCTGCCAATTCCAACTTGTACACCGGTCACGGTCTTGGCCTCTAAAAGCTCCATGTACTCCCTCGACGAAAAGATAGTGTCACCCTTTCCCTGTCTTCTTGGCTCCTCATACAGGAGATAATATATCTTCCTATTGAAGTACAGAATCTTCATTTGGAGATCATTATTATGCCTTGACAACTCAGTATTCCTCTCATCCATGACAAAACCCTAGGTTGCAGATCATAATGCAGGCTGAGAGAGTAGGGTCCTGTGCATGGACAATCTAGGCTGACCTGGAGTCTGAGGAGTATTGCTGGTGCTGATAACAAGCTAACTATGCTGTACACTGTTTCTCTTTTGCCATGCCAGGCTCCTCTGAAACTTGATGGAGCCCTGGTTGTATCCTTCTCCCAATCAAATGCATGCCTTGAAGAAAAGTAAAAAAGAGGGAACAAAGGTGAGAAAGTGGTTGATGCTTGTATTGGATAATTGACATAGCACTGATCAATGGCTGCAGTGTCATTGGATCCCATGGTGATGGTTACAACTCCAACCATCCTAAGCATTGATCTGAGGCTCCATTCTTGGATGCATGCCCAAAGTGGAACATAGTCAAATCTTAGGAACTTCATTGTTCCCAGTAGATTTGATCTACTGTCGTTTGTTGATTAGACTAATCATGATTTTGGTTTTAGATGGTTATCATTGTATGGGTAATAAGGAGCAAGCCTTTTCCATGATTACATCTTCTTTTTTCTCTAGGCACTGAAAGGGACTTGCACATCATCACAAGGATGGAATAAGCATCTCTGTTTGGCTGTAGGACATGTTATCAGCATCATGGTACACATCACTTCACCATGACACTGCAGCTTCCACCTTTACTCATTGTTGTGTCTTAAGATTGTGCAGCTTAGGTGGGATCTAGTGATTGACTGACTAAGCAGAGTTCAATCAGGAGATAGTCTTAAGACTGATTATATTCATATGATATGCATTATTGCCATACTTCTGGATTCTTTTCATAAGTTTTTTTTTTTAAATAAATAAATTTTACTAAGCGTAATCGAAAAGTACATCATTGTGAACTAAAAAAAATCTAGTTTCGGATCGATAAAATAACATGATTTGATTGTACGAGTATATCGTATCGACCAATTAATAATATTATTCTCCTCCTTAAAAACATGAAAGAATTTATATTTATCAAGACATAAAGTTAATCCTATGGAGGAATATGCCACAATAAAAGGTGTCATTGTGTCTTTAATATGCAGTCTTATTATGTTAAGTAAAGGTGCAAGATTCTTTCAATCAACAGTGTGGCCCTCTTCATGGCCAGCATCTCCCAACTTCCTCCTCAGCCAAGCCATTCCAGTTGACATTTTCCATCCACTGGCCTTTCTTAGTATCACCATCTTGTGTTGTGCTTAGAACCCACTGTCAACTCATGTCAACACACATGTTTTGGGTTTCATCCACCTCTTTACAGAGGGGACATCACATGGGTGGAAAAGAATTATGATGACATCCAAGGATGGATGGACCTCCCTGGGTTTCTCTCTTTCTCAGGCACTCTGATTGATGGATTCCTCACCAAGCAACAAGGAAGTGGAGTCCATGGTTTGGTGGCATGAGAAAGATGAAGTGAGATTTCCACAAGACAGCAAGTGAAGAAATGCCATCACATCACCAAATAGCAATCATGGAACAACTCTTTCAGGTTGTCAGGAGAGATGCAGGGAATGGGAGCCTCTAATGGGTGATGATGGCATATCAGGGGTTAGTGATGGATCTCCAATTATTGCTCACCCTCAGCATCTTTTTGATAGATTGTCAAGTGGACCAAGCAAGGATTTGATTCCCATCCATTTAACAGGTGGGGTGGTCTACAGCACAATGAGCCAATCTTAAGTTCTTTCTCTGATGCCAACAAATACATGAACACCTTGGAGAGGTGCAATTCCTAATCACATTAAAACCAACAAAATTATCCTTGTAAATGATCAATTTTCCTTTACAGATGGCACATAAAGGAAAGGAGCTCCTTGAACAGGACACCTGAAGAGAAGAGGAGCACTAGATTCTCTATTTCATCAAAAGGTAGACTGCAAAGTTCAATTGTTTCTCAAAGACTGATAATGAGGATATTATGATATCTACAATTGATTCTTGTCTATGGCAGAGTGAGGTTATGGTTAAGGGAAGCATATAGACAACAGCAAAGAAAGAACATAATTTGTGTGAGAAGATTGGTGAGTGAATCAGTGTACCCACCAAACATGGTTTAAGGTAGATAATGATCTGAAGTGGAATATCTGAGTCCATAATTATGCAACTCATGATCATTTTGTCTATAACATGAAGTTAGGGAACAACAACTGTCTCAACACATAAACAAAAGGTGAGTGTCCGAGCAGTATCACCATTAAGCTCCACTTCAGACTGATCCTTCACTGCACAAAACACCAGGTGTCCTATGAAGGACAATTATAAAGGAGAGACCTAACACCAAAAGAAAAGGTATCATCAAGCCAACCCATGTTGATCCTAACAGCAACAAGTCAGGAGGTGCTTTAATAAGAACAAAGTGGATTTGAACAGTTGGTACTGCATCACAGTTTGCTTTCCTGCATTGAATGATTGGCATCCGAGCATCTGAACAAGCTGATTTTAAGATTATGTCATCGAGCATGTCAACAACATAGGCTACAGCAGGATGTAGCGACAACCTTGTTCATGAACAGGACTGGTGATGAAGGCTATCTAATTGTGGATTTGGTTCTGTTCATAACTACAAGCTTGATGCCATATCTAAACAGACAATGAACGAGGACAGAGGAGTGAAGTCCTCCCAAACTCACATGGGAGGCTCTCTGGAAGATGTTTACCGGTAACAATGCTTATGTCAGTCTACCATTCGATGGCACTTGTTCTCAGCACAGTCAAGTCCAAGACAACCTCAGCTCAGTAAGCTTTGCTCGGTGGAAGCTCAAAACATGTAACCAGAGGTGGTGATGTTTTGGAAAAGACATCCTCGGCATGGTAGCTACACAGCACAGTGTTCTTCTCAAAAACCTGTGGAGCTATCAGAGTTGGCTTAGCTTTTATCTTTCAGCAACCTGTCAAGTTGGGACAACCGCATGTGCATTAAGTTTAGGCGTGTTGGATATCCTCATCACCCTTGAACATAACCTGGACATTTCCAAGTACTAGACAAGACCATTACTGAGGGAGATTCCAAGCACATGAAGGACATGGAGTGCAAAAGGGCAGAGAACAGGGCCCTGGGACTAGTTGTATGTTCCAATGCCTGTGGAGGGGGTTATAAAGTATTTGATCTGGTAATTCTCGACACATAGCCAGAATATGGAAGAAGGCAAGCATTTTCATCTCTGTACAGGAAAGCAGATCGAGGTTTGGAGGAGTGAGCACAAGAAGATGTCAACATCAGACTTCCATCAAGTGTAGGAAGGAAGACTTGATGGAGCAGAAACACAGCCCAAGTGGTCCAGACCATGGAGATCTCCCCAAGCTGGCCATCATAGTTCCATTGTGATCAAGTTAGATGGATCATTGCAGCAGTTGAGAACACTATGGATCTTACTTTAACTCAGTGCCAATTGCACACCTACCTGTATTGATTTCTTAGAATCTATGTAGTGTTCTCCAAACTCCCAGAGAACCTTAAACCACTAGTCTAGCCCAGTAGATATTAATTCATTTGATACTACAGAATTGTAGCCCACAAGAGATACTAATTGTTGAAACAAATCAATGCTAGGTGGACTCAGAACTGATAGATGTGGTAAACCAGGAAAAAGGAACATCTGCAGAACTGCTTCTCATTCAAATTGGATCTGAATACATTGCACAATAATTCTTTATTAAAGGATGCCTAACAAGTATCACTCAACATAACTCTTGACAGAGGCAGCTACAAAGAAGCAGAATCTCACTCTACATATGATCAGAATGAAGCTCTTGATAGCAGGCATCTAAAAAAATACAACATATGTTGTCATGAAGGTTTCAGATCCAGAAATCATGGTTCATGTATTCACATCATATATTCACCAGTGCAAGAAAACCAAGGCATTTTTTATGATGTTCCACTGTCTTCAACTTCAGTGTGCTTTTGACCATGTTTTTGGAGTTCTTTATCCACATGCTTGATTTCTAGATTTCCATAGCAGATGGAGTGTTAGGAGTCCATAAATGATGGATTATTCAGACCTCAATTCTGATTGTTATTTACTCAGCTGGTGATGGTTTCACATTCTATGCTGTGTCACCTTTTCCAATGATGTTTTTATTTAATATATATTTTTTTTTAGAATAAAGCTGATGATATTTTGTTGTTTGTTAGATCTTTACAACAAGCTCTTAATTGTCTTTGCATTTGTCATTCTAGTCAAAATGGAATTAGGAATGACAAATTCTTTACACACATCTTCTTCTTGACTTCCATTTGAAATTAATATGTCAATGCATTATTAATCTGATACATTAGTACTTTGATACCGTCCCTCGAATCATAGAAATAATATTGCTTGAGCACTACTAATTAAGGTCATGTTCTTTCTAATCAAAAGAGATGCAGAGAAGGAGAATAGGGAAATAAAGATGATTCAAAATGGTGTTTATAAATCTTCCCAGTTCTAACTTATTGATTAGATTATGAATAGTTGAGAGTTCTTCTTCTTCCTTTTTACATTAATGATCAATATGGGAATTAAAATAACCTCTATTAATTTGTTTTCGATTTCTTTTTATTGATCATCTGGACAAGAAAGAAAAAAAGAACAATGTTTCCATGGCAGGCTTACCCTCTCATTACACTCCTAAAAGTGCAAAGTATTTTATATATTCTAAGCATCTTTTACCCTCTCATTATCCAATCATAAACCTAACATAATATCATATTAACACACATATTATGTTGGTTAGAAGAGAATGACACCAAATGAGTAATTGGATTAGGAGCGAGTCTTAGGACAACAGTAAAATTATTCCTTTTAAGATCCTATCCATTTATCTTCTTTGGATCCCGAAAGTACGAGTATATCAATCTTATTGCCACAGTACAATAATCTAATCTAATGTAGGGTAATAGAATCTTTAGCACCAACAAACACACAAAATCCAGCAAGCAATTCCAAATCTATCTCTCAATCTCTCAATCCATGTTGTCTTCATTTTTCCCCTCGCAAGATGCCAAAATCTAAGCCAGCCAATGTGGTCTCCCCCCAAGCATAATGACGCTTCCTGCAGTCCAATGCTTTCTTCGTTCGCCTTCTCTTTTATTACTGCAACTCCTCCACTTGCATTTATAGCTCGCCATGTCGATCCCACCTCTCCCACTCTACCATCCCTCACTCTCCTTTTTATGACACTCACGTTTCACAATGCCTCTCTCTCTCTCTCTCTCTCTCTCTCTAACCATATTAACTCACGGGCCAGTGTTGAACCATGCCGAGAGAGACAAAGGAATGCAGAGTCTCCTCTGCTTGTGTACTCATCACAGGAAGTGAGATTGCAAATTGAAGGATGGAGACAGGGAGGAACAGTGTCTGTTTTCGCCAGAAATGACCGAGCATTGAAAACTAGTTGGGAGAAGGGGTCGTAAGAGTCATGTGATCCACCTTCCCCATCCTCACAGTCCTAACAAATCAGTAGCAGCAGCAGCAGCGAGGCCTCAGCATCCCTTTGCTTCTCCTCTTTCCTCTCCTTCCAGTCTCCTTGGGTTATAAGCAAGGGAGAGATGTCATCAAGCGCTTCCAGGTTCATCAAGTGCGTCACCGTCGGGGACGGAGCTGTGGGCAAGACTTGCATGCTCATCTGCTACACCAGCAACAAGTTCCCAACCGTGATTCCTCGCCCCCTCCCTTTTTGGGATCTTCGCTTCGTTGCTTGGGTTTCTTGATTCATGATTTCCCTTCTGCAATCCTTCTTCTGTAGGACTACGTGCCCACTGTGTTCGATAACTTCAGCGCCAACGTGGTTGTCGACGGAACGACAGTGAATCTGGGCCTCTGGGATACTGCTGGTGACATGAATTCCCGATTGTCGCATGACCTTTGCTGCAATCTTGTTCTGGTGAGGCATGATTTGTTAGGTGTTTTTTGTAGGGCAAGAGGATTACAATCGACTGAGGCCACTGAGCTACCGAGGGGCAGATGTCTTCGTGCTGGCTTTCTCACTAGTGAGCCGAGCCAGCTATGAGAATGTTGTGAAAAAGGTGAAAGGTTTAGGAAGATGGATGTGTGGTTTTCAGGCTAGTACTTCATTCCCCAATCTTTCCAGCTTCTAATTCTTGTGTTGATGATGTCCAGTGGATACCTGAGCTGCAGCATTATGCCCCTGGAGTCCCTTTGCTGTTGGTTGGTACCAAATTAGGTGAGTAGAGAAGCCTTTCTCTGCATCAGAGGATGCTTTTACTTTGATGTTACATCTGAACAATTCTTGATCATGACTTGTATGTGTTTGTTGGAGGCTGGAATTTGTGATGCTTGCTTAGACAGTAGACATGGTATTGTTTACGTTTTCTTTTTTTTTGCGATCTTCGTGTCGCTAACTGAAGCTAGTCATATGAATTCATGTACTGCTAGGATCAATAATGAGTCCAGAGCATATCAGTCTAGTAACAGATGTAATAGTGAATTATAATACAACAAAAATAGCTGAATCATGGAGTATAGAATTTGATTACTCACAATTGAGTCTTTGTCTACTTCGTTTTTTGAACTTTATTATTGAGGCCCGATGAAATGGCTGAACGCCTATCCAAGTCAGCCTAGAGAAGAAAGTGTTTCATGCCATATTATCATTAAGCATTGAAGAGACATTAGGAATTAGAGCAAACTCTTTAAGTTATGACGGTTAAACCCGCACCAAGATGGAGGAAAGCTTGCAGTTCTCTTGACTAGGAAAGAATCTAAATAAAGAAGGAATACCCAAGTACTCCAAGCCTAGTTAGGGAAGGAATACCCAAATGACTTAGTTTTGTGAAAGCATTCTTTAGAAGAAAACACTGAAGTGATAAGTTGGTAGGAAATCAGAATGTGTTGTGGGGATATTCTTCAAGGAGTACCTGAAACAAGGGACCAATGCACCAACCTGGGTAAATGGACACATATATCACCAAAACCTCATCCATTAATATACTGGCTGATGCCAGACATTTACTCCTTTATTTCTTTTTTCCTGATGAAGGAATGATAATTTCATGTATCTCCAACAGTCAAACCAAAAAGAAAAATACTGGAGACATTTTGGCTAGACTTTGCTGTTTATGCATGTCTATGGTACCAATTTACATTTGTCTTGGTGCTTTCTTTTTCAACCACCAATAATATGAATTCTGCAGATCTTCGTGAAGATAAGCATTACTTGGCAGATCATCCTGGGATATTTCCTGTTACTACTGCACAGGTGCCATATACATTGACCAATCATAAACCTAGTGTACTTCAAATTTATTCTGCTCCGTTGTCTGTGATTCTTGGTGACAGGGAGAGGAACTGAGAAAGAAGATTGGTGCTGCATATTACGTAGAGTGCAGTTCAAAAACCCAGCAGGTTAGTCTCAAAATTTTCTATTATAAATTCTTTGGCTAAGCGAAGAACAGTTCATGCAGTATTTATTTACCTATGTAATTTCATTTATTTTCTCAAGCTTGTTGTCAACATGCTCTTTCAAACACCTATCGAAACCTCTCCATCTGCAGAATGTCAAGGCAGTTTTTGATGCTGCCATCAAAGTAGTTATCCAGCCTCCTGCAAAACAAAAGGAGAAAAGGAAGAAAAAGTCCACACATGGTTGTTCAATTCTGTAAGTAAACATGTTCTATTAACCTCTAAGTGTATTATTCATACAAGTCATCATACATAATTTCTGCTGTTATTATTTGTTTTCAATATCACTGATGTTCCAATCCAAAAACTAACTCTTCTCTATCTAATATGGTATTTCTTTTTGCATGTGTAAGTTTTCAAGAATAAGTCAACCTGTTTGCATAATTTCCTTGTCATGCAAACTCCTCTTGTTGTATGGTTGAAATGTGATAGGACCAACTTTAGGACTTCTGAAATTTTCCTATGTTTGTTTAATTGTTCTTTTAGTCATGAACATCTAATCTGCAGTATCCAAAAGCTCCTCCAATGTGAAAACCAGAGATGCTATCAATCCACTAAATGGGACCTGATAATTTGATAAAGATAACTGTGGGTTCTTTTGGAACCATTTAGGTACTATCTTTCCAATAATTAGACTTGAGTTTAAGCAACTAATAGTTGCGCATGACCTATCTCCCCTGATCAACCTAAGCGAAGTGAAAATTACAGTCGTCTTACTATAGTTTTCATTAGTATATCTACTTGGATATTGTCCCCAAGCTCAGAACTGAATATGGTACTCAAAAGTGGAGTAGTCTTTGAAACAGGGTTGCCATTTTTGGCTATAATGGAATGCAACAAAAGGTTAATGTCAGATGTCCAGAAAGTAATTATTAAACCTTTGGTCTTTTGCCAACAAGATATCGACAAGAACTAAGCTAGAAAGGAAGAGCTCTATTGAGAAGGGACATGAAAATTGGAATTTTTTTTTCTCTTTTAATACTTTGATCAACCTGCTGCTCTTTTATCAGATGTATGCTGCTTTTCAGAAGGTTTGTCATCTACGAAATCTTTTTCATAAAATTACTTCAGAGCTTTTCTGTTTTTAATCACGGAGAGTATCTTAGTTATCCACGGCAACAATGTTGAGTTTGAGCTATCTAAGCGAGTATTCTATAGTTTTTGGCTCAATCCAACTGCACATGTTGCATGCTATCTAAATTGTGCATGATGGTAGAAACAACCTCAAGTAAATCTTTAGGCAGTATCAAGTCTTTTTATTTTTTTTTGGAGGAAATTACATTTAGCAACAATGATTTTGCTGATACGAAAACAAATGGATTAAGAAGCTGCTTGCTGCTTGTATAAATCCAGCATCATACTGAAAGAGTTAAAAAGCATTGCATTCTCTCACAAACATTTGCACTAAGCCCAACTTATGCTGAAATTGCAGGAATATCTTATGTAGGATGAAGCTGTTGTGCAGCTGTAACTGAAGCCTCTCCCGTCAAGAAATTATATATCCCATTTACCTGTTTTGCTCCTCTGACACGGACCAAGACTGCATTGGCTCTGAGTTTGGTAGTGTAAAAGGTCTTGCAAGTTGTAAATGTTTCATCTTGTAAGAACAATATTTATGCTTATGTGTGGATAGAGCAGGTTTGTAAGTTGTGTTTCCTTGCTACTACCGACTTTGTTTCAATTGGGAACTTTAACTAAGACAATTGATGTACTTCAGATGTTAACTTTCGATTTGAAACGCGAAGGTGACTTGATATCTTAAAGGGTGTATCATGAAGCAGTCTGAACAGATTTGTATCAGTTTGGAAACACTGCTAGTATGGTGCTCTGTAAATACTCATTGTTGCTGTTGTTGTGAGATATTTGCCGAGAAATTTGTTGGTCAGTAATCATGTTTGTGAAGCTAAAACTCAGATACTACCATTTAACTTAGCTCTATCTTGAGCAATGCAGTGTATAAATGTTTTGTTTTCCTGTTGATGTGAATTTGCATCTAGGAATCTTTACAGGGTGTATGAAGACACAGAGAGCTTTTGAAGTGCTTTATGTGAAATCATATGGAAAGTCTTAAAAGTGCTACTTCCCTGTGAAATCTTACTGGACCAGGACACAAATTGCATAAGCTTAGAAAGAAAGAAGACCACTTTTTAGGTCTCATTGTCCTTAAATTTAGTTGAATCTGGTTGATGAATTGTGATACAAAAAGAGAATAATCACTTTAGAAGGAAACATCCTGCCTTCTCAAAGTCAAAAAGGTTTATATACTTTATACATCATTCTGTACTTTCACTACAAATTTCATAAATTCTTCCCTATAAAATTGACAAGATATAAATTCAACAATATATGTATTACAATAAAATCAATAAGTCATAATGTCTCAATTATTTGGAATCAATCACATGCATCTTTGATCACTATTCAACTATGTACAAAATAATATTCTCACCTTAATTAATAATATTTTTAAATAACTTTTGAAGATTTTCATCTATTTCTTCTCAAATCATTAAGACTAATTTCTGATTTTACATATTCATATTACTTAAAGGATTTCCTCTTCTTTTATCCATATCAAAGTTATTTCTAATTGTTTAGAAGATAATTTTTTAAATATTTGGTGGTGATTTTACATGTCTAACTTAATATTATAATTTTATTAATATATATATACATATATATACATACATATATCTATTGTTGGCTTTAGATTTAGGATCTAACAGATAAGTTTATGGTATCTAGAAATAATTAAATTTGGTGGTCCAATTTCTTTGCAAAGTGGCAAATAATTGTTTTTAAGATGCTTAAATCTTGGTTTGCAACCAAGTCTATTCCCACCACCTTAATCCATTATTCTCTTAAACAATGTAGGAATCATTGTTGCTGCAAGTAATATGCTTCCATCTTTCTTTGTGACCAAGTAGAAGATGGAATATATCCCATCAGTAATCTTCAAGTCACCCTTTGACTTAGAAACCATTGCGCATACACACCCCGCATGCATGCATGCATTTGAAGACCACAATATTCTCCTTCCTCTTCCTCTCTCTCATCATCATCATCAACAACAACAAGAACAGGAAGGACTCCATGGCTTGTCCTCCATCCAGTCTTTCCCTCTCTCTTGATTCCACCCTCCAACCCTGCCTCCTCTCCCCCTCCGCTCCTTCAACGACCTTAGCCGGCACCACCACCTCCCTCCCCCACGAGAAGCGCCAGTCTTCGATCTTCCGAAGTTTACTCGGCCGCTTCTCCTCCTCCTCGGCCACGCATCCCACCGCCTCCTCTCGCACCGACGCCCCCGAGCAACCCGACGCGGTCATCAACGACGAGGCGGTCCAGGTCCTCCGGGACTTCCGCGTCATCGTGGAGCTCGACCGCGGCGGCGTCCTGGAGATCCGCCCCGTGGAACCCGGGGAGCTGGAGGCCACGGCGACGCTCCTCGCGGAGACATTCTACGCGTCCAGGCTAGTCGCCGTCCGGTATTTCCACCTCATCGCCTTCCTGGTAAAGCAGTACCTGGAGGAGCGGCGGGCCCTGGAACCGCACGTGGCGGTGCTCATCGGGTTCTACAAGGAGAGCGACGCCGAGGGGCCAGCGCAGCTGGCGTGCATTGCCGAGATCTCGTTCGACGCTCGCGGAGCCAATGTCGCCCCGCCGACGCCCCACCCTCCCCCTGACTGCCCTTACATCTGCAACATGGCCGTCAGGAAGTCGCTGCGAAGGTACCAACTCTGCTCTTCCTTGTTCCACAGGGCTTTTCATGGTAGGAACAACCTTTCGATCACGTTTCAGGAGGAGGATTGGATGGCATCTTCTGGAGGCATGCGAGGAGCTGATAACGAGAATGAAGGCTAAAAGAGAAGTATACCTTCACTGCAGGGTGGTGGATAAGGGCCCCGGCGACATGTACAGGAAAGCGGGTTACGAGGTGTTGAAGACAGACAGCTACTTCATCTGGTTGAGTCTTCAACGACGCAAGCACTTGATGTGTAAAAAGCTGCCACCTCCATCAGACGACGCGGTCAATCAAACCTCAGCAGCTTGCGACGATCATCCAATCTGATACCGCACCGGACTACGTACGATGTTGTGTTCTGGATCGAATGCCAACAAGTGTGCTTTTGGAATGGTCACCGGGTTTCATGGTGTGGAGGATAAGGTCGATGCACTTGTTGTTGCGGTAAATTGGTAATAATGGCACCAAGGTCTTTGTGTTTGTTTAATTATTTGTCATGTATATACATACTCCGGGGTGGTTTCTTTCTTTTTATTCTTTTCTTTTTGGGAATAACTGATGCACATTACAGATGTAATAATTCTGATGAAAAATTAGTTCTGAAATATTTGTTATGAAATGATACTTCATTCAACGTTAATAATGCTATAATGTTGATGCTTGAATACAGTGACATTATAAGCAAATTGAGGTATGAGGGAAAAAAGAGAAGCTATAAATAAATAAATAAATAAAATCAAATGGATCAAAAAAGAGACTAAGGTAAGAGAGATCTTTCACGCAAATTATTCCTGTCGAGTTGAAAAGATCACCACAAGATCACCACAGCAACTAAAAAGAATATATTTAAATCAAGAAAGATGCAATTACAGTCAGGTTTTTAAAATACAATTGTATTCTGGTGGACAAATATTAACAGCCAATTATTAATATTAATATTATTTTTTTGGCACATCATAAAAGAATGAGACTGCAGAATCAAAATAATGGCAACTTTTACACAACTAACAACAATATGTATTTCTACCACTCTTATTGGCCATCACTCCTGTCGCAACCTATAAAGCTCCTGCCAATGTTTCAAATGATGATTTCATACAATCATCCTAAATGGGAGTAGTATTACGTTATCTCAGAATCCTGCCTGCTTACATAACAAGATCATGGCATTTTATGCCTTCCATAACATATGTTTGTCAGAATGAATAGCAAAACAAGTTCAGCTTAAAGACAACTGTACCAACTTGGAAACTGCTCGTGTTGTATATTGTTGGGCATTCATCAAAGGATGGGAAAATAAAAAGATTACTGTAGTTTCATGCTCTCATTGAAACCAGGTGATCAACTTCGAATTTTATGATAAAGAATAGAACCATACCCATACAACAACAGTAGTCTCCTAGTCAGAAAAATATGGCTAACTAGAATACATGATGATACAAATAAAGTCATGTCTTCAGCAAATAACAAACACTCGAACAAATCAAAATCCACCTTTGTTCTTAAACTCAAAATGCAGCAAATTCTCAATCAACAGGCTGTCTTGGGGAAAAAGTTAAACATGATTAATCACTACAAGAGTTGAAAACCACATAATCACAAACTGCTTCACATCTTCCCTAAGAAATAAAAGACCAACAATGTCAATCAATCAGGAAAACCAAACTTGTTCCTTCGACACTGGGCACCATAGCCATTGAATTATTTATATCTGAGACAGGTTTGACTGAAAACTTGACAGAGCAAATACAAAACAGAAGTTAATGCAGGAGCAGCACAGACACAAACAGGGTTCCGAAGAAGCATATGAAGATGATAGACTGCAGGAACCACCGACAAGGAGAGATGATGACAAATGCCTTTGAAAGATCCAATGCACTCAGAATGGCATTGGACAAAGAGATGACAAAAACAATATGCAATATCTAGATAACATCACCATATATTGAGGGCCCATCATATATATTTTCCATCAGAAACGCAGCAAACTTACCTGAAAGCCTAAAACATGTCAAAAAAGCATCCTCTGAAAGCATGAAAAGTGTTTCAGAAGTGAATCATATCTCAACATTTACATGAGTTACAGCAAAGGTTTGGTTCCCCTTAGAAAGTTTCCCACGTCATCCTCAGGGCAAACACTAGGATGTATGTGAGCTTTTGTGTGTGTATAACTTTAGTGAAAAAGCAATACAGAAAAGAAATTCCACATAAGCTTGTGCCTGCATGATAAAGCATAATTATGTATAATGAACACTCCAATTTTCACAGCCATAACAAAGACAATAAACTAGTGGCTCACCAGACTGAATCTACAGATAAGATGGGTTCTCCAACGGTCTCCTTACTTCCAAGAGAGTTGCTTAGCAGATCTGTCTGCATCCCAACTCCCTTCAGGCTCCTTCCTCTTTGAACCTACGCCTGGCAGAGTATATGTTCTTGCCTGTTCCTCCATGAAAACCTGGGAAGATGCAACTAAAAGTTGTCTTGATGCTGAAGGTAATCTCTCATCTTTTGCTTCCATATCTCCACTTCCTGGACCTGTATTCAGATCAAAGCCTTGTCTACTCCACTTCAGATTGTTGTCAGACACACTACTAGCACTACCTTCTGGAAAGCTTATGAGGTAAGGCCTTGGAAAATGAGATGAAACAGCACCAACAGGACCAACAAATGGTGAAGGAAAAGCAGGGTAGCAGGAACCGCCTACTGATGAAGAATCAACAAAAGGAGTCGAACCACCAGAGAAAGAGGTTGAGGCAAGTGGAAAACTGTTAGGAAAGGGCAAGTTGGAATAAGAATATGCTGTAGCAGGAGAAAACGCCACAGCTGGAGATGATGAAAGTACAGGGCCCCTATAAATATCAGTACCAAGGTTGCCAACGCCAGTTACTGACCCCATAGTCCTCTGGAATCCTAGAGTTGCAACTACTGGATTAGATTGCTCACCTCTATCAGGCAAGAAAGATGGTATAGCAACAGCTGGATAAGAGTTAGGATGGAAATATGATGATACACATCCAAACTCAGAATTACTTGTTCTATGACCTGCAACAGGAGCTAAAAATGGAACATAGCTTGTGTTATTTGCTTGTTGGCCCCTTGGTATGGGTTCCGCACCAACTTCACCAAGGCCTGGTCTGTCGTTCAGATCAAAGTTCCGAAGAACATTTGATTCTCCACCAGGGAATCCTTCAGAGGCAGGACGGATGGGCAAAATAGACACCTCCAATCTATGGCTGGTGCTTGACAAGAACTGTCTATTTTCCATATCATCATCAACTCTGTTTAAATCAAGATCAACTCCCCCAGCAGTTCTTGTAGGTGTGTCATGAGTACTAACAAATCCCACAGTTGAGACTGTAGTCTGAACAGAGTTCTGAGAGGTTGTTTCTTCAAGAATTCTCTCATCGGCTATATTCAAATCAATATCTAGCAAAAGACGGCCTTGCTTTCCCGTACCATGAGATGGTGGGTTATCTGAAACATTGGCTGGCATCTCCAGCACCTTTCGTGGTTCTGCTGGCCGAAATGCACTAGTGGCTGCCGATCCTTTCCATCCAGGCTCACCCTTAGTCTTCAACAAATTTTCAGGTGGAAAAAAGGGCCCTTTTGCTGGTGCCGCTACTGTAATTGAGGCAGGCAAACAATTTGACATGGGATTTGCAAAGGGAGATAGGCTAGATGAAGGAATTGCAGATGAACATACTATTGCAGCTGACACATCTGGCTGGCCTTGGTTCCCATCATCCTCAGGAATGCCTTCATTCAAATCAAATTTGAGCTTATTGGAAACATCCTGCACAGCAGGAACAGGCAACAAGCAGGGCTCTGCAGATGATGCAACCACCTCCATTCCATCTGCATCAAACCCAGATGTCCTAGAGGATTTTGCAAAATTTTCAATTTGTTTTGCTGTAGAAGTATGTGGGCCTTCTTGAATTGTTGATCCAACCGGATGACTCTCATGAACTTCTTTTGTATCTCCAACACTCTCTGCAATGACAAGAGAAGCAGCAGCTGATCCTATTGGTTCATCAATGCTAAAATGGGAAACCCTGCTTTGGTCCTTTGCTTCATGCCCCAACTCCGACTGATTGATTCCTGAGATATCAGAATTCCTAGTCTTAGACTCATCAGCAGCGTTAGGAGACAGAGCACTTCCAACAGGCAGTGAGACAATGGCATCCACACTTTCATCTACAGCATCAAACGATGGAGGTTGCTGCTGGTCAGTTGAGCTAGCAACACCTAATGCTCCTTTTGCCACAGGAGTCGACATAGGCTCCCCAACAAGCAGTATCTCTGATTTTCTATCAGAAGCAGCGACATCCAGATCACATCTATCACCTATTTTAGTATCAGAAGTGCACATACTGCCATCTCCAATTTTCTTATGATAGCATTCAAAAGATTTATCATTGATCGATGGACTCATCAAATTAGGCTTATCATCTGTACAGATGTCTGAAACCTGGCTACCAGTAAGTTGCTTGCCTTCAAGTGGAGAGGCTCCATCACTATCATGCTCCACAACTTGTCCTTTTTTATGTACAACAAAACATCCATCAACTGTTTCTTCCCCGAGATTTACCTCTACTTTCATAGGAGAATCTAGACTATTATGACCAATGCAGGGGATAGTAGATTGTGTCGTTGGGTCAATGGTTGATTTACTTTCCTGCTTTTGAATATCATTTCTTATGTTACCTGTGATGTTGGTCCCTTCTTGATGCAACAGATCCATAGCTAAAACAGAACCAACACTCTTTTCTTGTTTCTCATAGCTGGCATCAGTAGCTTCATCACATCGGACATTCCTCTGGACAATATCATCATCACTTGATAACCTCATTCTGGAATTATCATTACCAGTACATGGATCCCCTATTTCAGGTGACGTTCCAAGTGAATTAGCGGGTGAAATTAAGTCAGACTTGGAAATCACCCCAGTTGCCACAGTAGCAAGTAGATTCATCCCAGTATCATCTCCAACAACTAAAGGAGTGCTAGCTTCAGAGTACTTGGCACAGCTTTCTACCAAGGCATGAATAGAACTAAAAGAACTTGTCCTTGTTTCAGTCAAGCAAACCCCATTTTCATTCCCAGGTGATGAACAGGCAGTCCTAGTAGCATCTGCAACAATCCCAGTTTCCACAATATTTCTGCTGTGTTCTTCATCAAGAATAGCTGTTGGTGATCTCACGCCTTCAGATCCAACAAGCCCTTCCTTGACATCGTTGTCTTGCCATGACTCTGATTTAGCTTCTGAGGAAATATGAGAACAAGCAACATCACTCCGTCGTTTCACTCTCTGATCATTATGGTCCTGTTTATCTGAAATACCAGGAGACGACGATCTGCTGCCCATGACCAATGGGTCCTCAGAAGAGCATCCAGTGGCACTATGTCCGGGACTTCGACCAGGGTTAGGAAGCCTGACAATCAGCCTGCTGCTATTTCCATGATCACCAACAACTGTATCCAGTGGCTTTTCACATGTTGGTCCAGATTGTGATGCTTTTTCTGATGTCATAACTTTGTTGACAGAACCAGACCTACCAGAATGAGTTTCCTTCTGAATTCCTGATAAATTTGTTCCTAGAATCCCATTGTTCGACCTTCGGTTGTGAGATGAACCACCAATTAGCTTGCTAGTATTCACCAATCCAGCTGTCGAACTCCTTGCTTCTTCCTTCCAGGAAGAAGCCATTATTTTTGCTTGATCACTAGAACAAGATTGGTGGTTGTTCTGAGACTGATTGGAACCACTGCTCTTCTCCTCTTTAACTGCTACAGCTATCGACTCTGGACCCCCATTACTAGAAGCTGTTTTTCCATGTGGATCCTTCGAACTGACTGCTACAGAAGCAGGAAAAACTGACTTCATAGTAGAATCTGATACTCCAGGCTTGCTAGACAAAACTTTACATGCCGATGACCGAGCAACGGGCATTTTAGCAACAACCTCAGTTGATCCAGTGCGCTTATTTCCTGCATGACTAACATCAGAACAACCTGGCTTGACTGGCCAGGAAACAGGCTGGCTAGATCCAACAGATTTTGCATCATCAATTTTTGACAATTCTGCATCAACCCGTTTCTTCCAAGTGTCAACAAGATTCCTAGCTTTCTTCTGGATCTCCAGGTTTTTATGATTGCGAAGATTATTCACTGACTTACCAATATTACAAGTCTGCAAAGCATTGAGGTTTACAGGCAACTTCTCAAGTGCATGAAGCAAGGACAAGAGGAAATCATCACTTATTTTGTCACTTTCCCTGGGACTACAACCATCACTGGTCTTTCCTTTGTGTACCTCCTGGAGCCAATCATCTAACACAGGCACTCCCTTGAGCTGCACAAACCTTCCAAGGCAATCATTTTTATCGGTGGCTGCAATGACATCTGCAAGCATTATCCGACAAGCCAAATCTATTTTTTTCTCACTTCTATCAAGATGCATGAGATCCACCAATTTTTCAACCCCTTCCATGCTTACAAGCCCACCCTTATCTGTTATTTTGGCAATTTCTGTCTTCATGTTGTCAGATATAGAGTTAACGGAATCACCATCGTCAGATTTAGTGGAATGCTCTAGCTTGATGGGTTCTGTTACCTGGTCTCGCTTGACAGTTTCTGTGTCTTGATCTCCCTTGAGATGCTCCACAGCCTGATCACTTCTCAACCTTTTCTTTCCTTTGGTCTGAGAAGAGAAGGAGGTGCCACTATTTTGGATGTTATCTGAACCAGATTTTAACTGTTGTGTGCTTGCAGGAGCATTCAGAGATTTTGGTGACCGCCCACCTGATTGCACTGCTGCATGCATTTCTAGCCAAGTTTTGTTTAAAAGCTGATCCACTTCTTCCTGATGTTCCTGAGGAAGAACAACTGTAAAAGGTTGATACGTGCACAAATATAAATGACAGAATAAGAATGGTTTGTCCTAACACTACCATCAAATAGAAATTTTAACAAATATATTAAAAAACTCACATTGATATAATCCTTATCAGTCAACCACCACAAGCGCTTATTAGCAATATCATATACTCTTCTACAGACAAAAGATGGTATCCCTAATGGAAGTTCAACACCCTTCTGCAAAAATGCAACTTTACACGGATGGAGCAATGAAGCAGTAGGAATCACGTCCTTGTGGAAGGAGTAAAAGACTTCGTTTGGTGCAGCATCAAGCAATATGCCTTTTGCAAGCTTAATGTCAGCAGGTCGGTAAAGCCAGTTAACACACAACTTAAGATGATCCTCTTTGCCTTTTGAAAACTGGCGAATTATTCCAATGAAAGGTGGAGCATTTCCAGCCTGAAAAAGAGCACAATCACCAACTCGAATTTGGCGTCCATCCTGTGACGAAAAAGAACTATTAACCAGATGATATAAGAAAAGTAGAACAAAATGAAATAAACTCAGTGTCATGCAAAATGCAGAAGAACAGTAAATCAATGATACAAGGACTAAGTAGAACACTAAATAAAAGATACAAGGACTATCATTCTGAAAATTGGTGACCCAATCCATGAGACTTCCACCAATGCAGGGTTACTGGGGACTCAATTCTTTCCTACTTTCCACACTCTTCGAAGTTCAAACACAATATTTTGCTGTGCCAACCTCTATTAGCATGTTCAGCAACTGGGTCCTGCACCCTGTCATTCGAGACAGAACAGGCTACTGCACCACGGATTTCAAGTTAACGGTGTCCCATTATTTGGAAACCAAGTAGTATTTCTCTTATGAAATCCTTTTCTCTTTTCTCACTCCTTCCTTATATGCATAAATATATGGCGCACAAGGCACCAACTACGCATATACAAACACTCCTGGGGATAAAAAATCCAGCCTGTTGGTAGGCAACTGAATGCTCTAGCCATCTGAGTACTTAGACATGAGCATAAGGTTATATATCTTTAACATATAGGATCATATATATTTGACTTTTCAATATGTTTGAATAAAAAATCAACAAAATTGACTACAGAAGATAACAGATCCAGGGATTTACCTCAATCTGATGAAAGGGACGAATATTCTTGTTCTCTCATAATGGCCTCAATAATCCTGCTCAGTAGTCAGTCCCATAATATTTTCACTCACCTGAAGAAGCCTTGATACATCCCTATTCAGATATTGAATTGATCCTTCGAAATTGTCGAGATCCTCAAATTCAAAGAGTTGATTATCTGCCAACTTAACTGTCTTTTATCTCTGAAATACAAACCTAAGGCTCTATCTAATTCGAACATCAGTTTAAGATCTTATTAGGTGTCTTCAAGGCCCATTGAGATGAGTTTGGGTTGCACCATAAGCTCATATCAATTTCATAATCTCTCAAATACTTAGTCATAAACAAATTATCCAAGCCGACATTGGTAAAAAGCATTCAAATTAGGATATCTTCCTGCCACAATCCCATCATTTTTCAAAGTCAATATATTATCTGTTATATTCAACAACAATGTAAAGAAAACTCTCAGCATAATGTGAATTATTCCAGCATTCCAAACCCTGGAAACTTTCAAAGAAAAACGGCTTGCTACACATCCTGCCGAAACTCAATTACCCAAAGCAGCTGTGTGACTACAATGAGCCCACCAAAACGAATGAATATGATTGACAGCATATAGGACTTTTGTGTTAAATAATGCAACAAAAAGAACATAAAATCCAAATGTGCTGTTGGAAGCTTAACTGAAACATGAACATCTTCTAAACCATCAACAGAGATGGAAACACAAGCTGTTTTCAACCTCGTGAAAGTAAATAATTCTTTTATTGTTATGCTCGTTTACCCAATTGAGAGATTTCTAACAGAATAAAACGTTCTGCATCTGTAGGTGTTCCTAAATTTTCTAAATCTTCTCACTGAATGGAGAAAATACATAAGCGACCTAGTGCAAAAGTTGTCAGAGTTCACAATCCATATTCATCTTTAGTTGGAACCTAACAACCATAAATTTGATAGGAAAAAAAAAAAAACATGACGTACGAACGAAACTTTCCCAGATATACAATGAAAAGGCAAGAAAATATCCAACCAACACAAAAACTACTATCGAACTGTCCACCGTCAATTCCAAGTTCTGATCTCCAAAATAAAAACTCAAGGAAGGAGGCACCTTTAAGAACGAATCCGAGGGGGTCTCTGATGATACCGGCGGCGGCCGAAGAGATAGGGTAGCAGATGCTGACGCTGCTATATCACCGGGCGGAGGAACCGGCCGCATATGCCGCCCCCGTTTCCACTCACCTTCCCTCCCATGCATAGCCTTGCATCTTTCCCAATTTGGATGCCTCCGATCCCTCCTCCGGCGCGAACCATCAATTCCCAATCGCTGCCGATTCCCGAATCACCGAACGAATAAAACCGTGCAAAAAAAGCCTCCAAACACTAGATCCATGGGCGGAAGACCCCGATGGACGAGCAGGAGGAAACCCTAATTCCGCCCACCGCCCACAGACCGGCGATGGGAGACGACGGAAGGACAGATGGAAGGATGATGACGATGGTGATGGTGGGGGAAGGAAGCAATCGAACAGCGAAAGGGGATTGGAATCGCAAGGGTCGCAACCGGAAGATGGATTTTGGTTGGCTTTTTCTTCCCTTCTTGGCGACCGTATGGGGAGGCAGAGAAATGGATTATATTTGCGAGACCAACGCAAGAGGGGTGAAAGGGAGAGCCGTTCTTGGTTTGCTTTGGTTTGGTTCGGTTCGGTGAAACGAGAAAGGGAGAGAGTGAACCGGTCGCAGCTCCTATGTTCCAGTCTTAACACCAACCATCCAAGAGCAATATTGGTTTGTCTAATGAAAACGGAGCCCACATAACTTGGCCAATGGAAGAAGCGTTCTGATCTACTTTTGTCTTGGACAAAACACGGGATTTGGATTGGTTTATATAGATGTAACAGGAACAGTATACATGTAGTGCTTATGTATGTACTATGTACATGTACGTATGTAAATAGAAATCATACGTATTAATGGGCTTTATGGTTTCATCAACGGAGCTCTGTTTTGGGGAAGCTGTGGAGAAGGAAGGAGGCACATGGAGGGAGTCGGCGGCGAGGAGCTTGCGGTGGGCTGCGTCCTCTCCCTGAGAACAACTCTCGGGGACGAGATCGAAGGCCAAATCGTTGCCTACGACCGCCCCTCCAACATCCTCGTCATCCATATCCTTCTCGCACTCTTGGATCGAATCTTTTTCTTCTTCTTTTTGTTTGTTGCTTTCCCTGTCATCTTGATTCGTTGTCTTTGACCGATTCGACGATGCTCACAAGAAGGCAGTTCGAATGCGGGGGCTCCAAGGAACATTCGACTTCTGAAGGCCAACTACATCCAGGACTTCACGTATCTGAAGAAAGCGGAGGACCCCCTTGACCTCAACAGGTGCTGCATCGATCTTGCCGGTCTCCAGGCCAGAGAAGAGGCTTCTTTGAGGTGTTGGTTCATTTTGTTTCTTATCCAAGTTTTAGGTTTTGCTTCTGCGAATTTTCAGAAAAAGATGAACTTTTGAGAGGAAATTATTAATTATAGAGATAGTCGATTCATTATATTTTCTGTAATAGTTGCATTAAAATTTGAAAGACCAAATTCTTGTGCAAGTTTCCTTTTGATAAATCAGGGTAAGAAATGAACTTAGCAGAAAAACTTGAACTTTCCTTTTGTTTCCAATTCGATGGATTGTCTCTGATGTCTTCTATAGTAAAATGGTTTGTGAATGTACAGACAAGCAGAGATTGAAGCTGAGCGGATTGGTGTTGGGGTCACTAGCGAGGCTCAAAGTCTTTTTGATGCATTGTCTAAGACGTGAGAAACAATTGTCCTCCTTAAATTCTCTCTTTTAATTGACTTTATGCACTTGGAATAGTGAATGATGCATTCAGCTCCTCTTTTTCCAACCATAGCTCCACCTAAGAGTTTTGAAGCGGGTTTATCTCAGTTAAAACTATAGATTTAAAGCATCTGGTGCAAGAGACCAAACCATGTGCTGCAATAATAAATTGATTCTTCATTGTGTTCTATCCAGATGTGGGACATGTACCAGTTGTTCAATTTGTTAAGGAATCATATGCAAATTTACAGAAAGTATTGTGACTTTATTCAGGACAATTTTGTAAACAGATTCTGATGGTAAAGGAATGAATCAAAGAGTAGAACCTGATCAGAGAAAAATAATCTTTTTGCTGTTACATTTGAATTGTGATTCCATCTTTGTTTTCTTCTATGATTGAAAGATCTTTTGATTCAACTTGTGACTGGTATATTAATCAATTCACTGTTTGTCCAAGTGTGGACCATGTCAAGCAATATCATTTAACCCAATTTGTTTTTGTGCTGAAGTTACTTTGAGATGTATTGTCTTTAAGACATTTTCTTTCCTTTGATAAGTCCTTGTTGTGACACACCCCGGTTTCACATTTGAGACTGAAATCATCTGCTTTTTTTCCCCATTTGACTAAATAGATAGTGATTTAGGAACTTGTTTTGATCAGACTTGATCTACGAATCTAGCCAAGGTTTTCTAGAAAATTCAGGCACGTAGTCTAAACATAGCCAAATTTCATGAAGTAATTAGGATGTTGAGCATAAACCAAAAAACTTCTTCATTATTTCTGACTCATTCAACTCTGTCTTTGGCTTTTCAGATTTTATGTTTCCAGTGTTTCCCTTAGTGACCTTGAACATATTATTGTTTGTTGGATTTTGCTATATTGTTTTACATATGATGCAATCCTAAATGAATGATCTGATAAGATCATGTTTTGGAAAATTTTTGTTGCTAGAGAATTTGGTCATGTCATTTATTCTTCAGTTATGTTGTATCTCCCTGAAACTTGAACCTGGTAGAAGATTTGAAATATCTAGATAGGGGTTATTAGGGTGACAGTAATTTTTGTGTCATTTCATGTATCCTGTAAAAGCGTACGTTCTCTCTCTTCATATATGTCATCATCTCTGATTTCTTCATCAGTGTGTTTTTTTATATATGAAATGTGTACACACAAACATGTTGCATAAAAGTATATTATAACCATACAAAATTTTGTTCATGTTTCCTTAGCCATCGAACAATGTGTACGCTACTTGTTCTTACTGCTGTTGGAACAACTGTCTGGTGGTCATTGTAATATCTTCATACTTCATGTTAAGAATGTAACTACTATGAGCTGCATGATGTTTCTTGGGTAATTGATGGCTGATGTCAGTGTCATAGCCCTGGACTGATTAGTATATAGTTGCTTGTTATTTTGTCTCAATTGCTGAATCTCAGAAACCACTGTGTGCAATTACAAGATTTTAAATATTGTGTTATACTATAATCTGTTAGCATTCTTCTAGGATCTCAAGAGGAACAATTTTCTATTGATATCTGATACATCTATAGTAGCATATTGGACATGAGCTTTGTGTTTTATTTCCATGTGGTCTTTAATTTTCTGGTCTCGCTATGCTAAATGAACTTCCAATATGTTAGGCTTCCTGTCCGCTGGGATAAGACTGTCATTGTTGTTATGAATGAAGTCCGTGTCAGCATCCCATATCTCCCGGAAAATGTTACTGGAGGAACGCCTGCTGCCAATGATCGGGTGAAGAAAGTGGTAACTACTTTTTGACTTATTTTTGAAATGTTCTAGTTTATGAAATATATTGTTACTTATGGTGGTAGTTCTCTTTGTTTCTGTCTACCCACACAGCTTGAATTTGAGAGGAAACGGCTGCAAGCTCGTGGTCCTGGCCAGTGCTGATCATTGTATATTATTTTTTAGCTGAGGTGTATGAGTTAGTTTCTAAAAGCCTTAGTTAAAGGATGTTATAGCAACCTTGTGTCTATGTTAACTTCACCTTGTATGAGCAACACTCTAAGCATCTACAAATTGCTTCATCATGAAAAATTGAGTTGTACTAGCTTAATTTCAAATTCCCATCTTGAAGGATGTGCTTCCAGTAATGCTTGGTATTTAGCAAACTTAGAAATTTCATTGAATCAACTCTCTCCCCTGCCCTGAATGGCCTTCTAAAAGGGTCAAAGAAGGCTTCAATCCATCTTGACAGCATTTACCATGTGGCACAGATCATTTTCTATGAACTGAAGCATCCATTTTTGACTTAATTTGGCAACTTGTCTGTTAAAACTGCATATGTTAAACCTTCTTTGGCAGAAATGATGCCATGGGTTGTGGAAGCTTGTTTTGTATGTGAACTTGTTGGACTTCAGATGGTGAACCATGCATTCATGACTCAACTTTTGTGGCTAAAGCTCATAATGCTGTTACATGAAAATGCAGGCCAGTTGTTCAAGCACAATAAGAATGCCTCAAATTTAGAAGACTTTTAATTTTCTTGGGATGGAAATTGTCCTTTAGGTGTACCTATTTGCATCTATCTTAGTTCACTTGGCATTCCAACCTCATGAAAAATAGTTGGACCAGGAGCAATCACATTCACCTCACCTTCTTGCACAGTCCAATGTGATGATGATGGTAGGGTACTTCAATCAATGCACCCTTCCTATTAGTTTGAACTCTTTCACACATCCAATAGTGCAGAGATAGATATATGCATTTTAAGCATTTGGAGGTGAAATCAATTTGACACCCTTGACTCACTTTATGGTGTCATTGCACCCAAACAAGTGGCATTGAGTACACAAACATCCAAGAGGAGGAGAATTAACCAATTTGTCTTAAAAGATGAACCCTTTTTACAAGATTTGAACACACACACCCCCAGTCTTTCTTTGGTGGCTTAAGTTCAATAATACTAAGAGTCCAAGAAGGTTAAAAGAAAACTTACCATTCCCTGGACTTCAATTGCTATCACTTCAAACAAAGACATGTAATCCATTTAACAGTGTATGTCATTTGCTAAGAGTCCAAGAAGGTTAAAGGAAAACTTACCATTCTCTGGACTTCAATTGCTATCACTTCAAACAAACATGTAATCCATTTAACAGTGTATGTCATTTCTTATTATCAATATTTCAAAAATGTAAATGATGATTTGCAAATAGGATAAAGTATTTTGATTAGTTTAACGCGTCATAAAATCAACTTGATTTGGATTAGATTCTTCCAATTAGCAAAATACTAATAAATAGGCTTGATTTTACCTCAATCTAACTATTTCAATCCAATAACATAGTCAAATCAACAAAGCACTAATTTTTCTTATTTATGATAACTATGATATAGGCCTTCACATCCCCACTGCACAATGAGTTGGGAAGGAGGGATGCCCACAGAAACCTTCATTGATGCCCCAGTGGCAAGGAAGAACCCCACTTGATCCACCATAATTTATGAACAGCAGTAGGACATGGTTTTTCTCCAATCTCAACAAGTTGAAGTGTGTGCCCACATGTTCTTCCAAGAATGCACTGTAGCATTTCTGAAGAATAAATGAATGCATTGGGGTAAAGGTAAGTGAATCATCATGTGGTTTCCAAGGCATTGATGGTGTAAGTCTCAATGGCAGATTGTACAACATCAACCTTACATTTATTTCAGTGCTGCAAAAAGGATACTGGCAACACTGTCAAGCAATCATTGCCCTCACTTTGAGTCAGGCTGAGGCAAGAAATATTCCAACTGAGGTGATCTTTAAGCAATAACTAGGAATCATTTCTTACAAGGACAAAAGCTGAGAAAGATAAAAGCATACTCTTCCCATTGATGAGGTGAAGTGGAACTATAAGTTTCCAGGCCTCCAAGAAAATGGAAGCTTTTGGAGATTAAAGTTGGGGTTAAGTTTGGAACTCAATTACCCTAATGAGGCTCAAGATTTCTTGTGATATATGGAGGCTATAATAATTTATTATAAAAAAATTTATATCAATTAATCATCTAATTTGTTGAGTCTGGCCTAAAATAATTTATTATATTCATCAAACTCTTATATGTTAATTTTAATTTTTTTTCATTTTCAATTCCAGATTAAACCAAACTGAATATTAGATTCAAACATCCATTACAAATCAGATCCTAATTCTTAGTATTAAAAAAATAAACTGGATAATACTAGTGCTAATACATAATAAAATATTAGGAACTTAAGATCCCTATAAAAAAAAATCATTGGAACCCACATTTCTACTTCTTTCAAAAAAAACAAAAAAACAAAAAAAAAATCCATGACCTATTTGACCCTATCTCTATCTTCATGTCATAGATAACATATCAAAGATTCATTTCTGTCATTTTCATCCCTTTCTCTATCATTTAAATCTTTTGTGAATGAGATCTCACAACATCATATGAAATGGATGGTCATATTAATCTACAATTTTTTCTCCTTTTGTCTAACACACTTTCCACAATATATAAGAACTCTTATGATTCCACATCTTGTGTGATATATCATCCATATGTCATACATATTAGTCACACATCTGTTTTGAGAATTATGAGGCTCAAAGCTCATCTAATTTTATCTTTCACATCTATGATTAGGATTAGAATATGGCAATTGTAATTTCAAAAATATAATCCCTAACAAGAATTTGCACATAGCTTAACTTGTTATAATTAAAAATAATTTAAAATCTAATATAAACTAACTTGTCAATATTGATCAGGTCTTAAATATGTATTTTTATTGATTTAAGAACAAAAATATTTTAAAAAATTTAAATTCCATGCTAATTATAACATAACATTAGTCAAAACTATTGTAAAAAATAAATTACATGCTAATTATAACATAACATTAGTCAAAACATTCACCTTATACATTTACTCATAAATTAAAAAGAAATACCTTCTAAAAATTTAAAAAAATGAGGAGTTTTTACTAAGCATTCACCATTATACATTTAGTTAAAACTAGTGAGACAAATGGTGGAAAACAGGAAGAGAGAGAGAGAGAGAGAATGGTTTGCACAAAATTGAGAGAGAATGAGATATCAAGATTATGGGAAATGCTTTGGCTAGAGAGAGAGAGAGAGAGAGAGAGAGAGAGTAGGGTGATTTTGGGGGTGTGTGTGTGCCTGCTTTATGAGACCAATAGGCAGACACACCCACTTGCTTCTTTTCCACATATTATGGCTTGATGGGTGGAGAGCAGTAGCACACTTCTGTTGGAGGAGTTTTGAGTGGCCTTCTTCCTCCCACTCTTACTACTAGTCTTTAGCCACTGTCTTCCTGGTTTCTTCCTCATCCTGCCCTGCAATTTGGATCTTGATGCTTCAGGCCTGCAAATCTTGGAATCCCTTCGTGGGTTTCTTGCTTAATGTGTTCTTTTTCTTGGTGTTGGGGGTGTGAGGTTCTTCACAGTGCTGGCTTGGAGCTTCTTGCAGGGGTAAGTTCTTGAAGAGGAGAGGAGAGGGGATGGCAGGTGGTGGAGGAGCGGCGCCTGCGCCGAAGCAGGACGAGTTGCAGCCGCACCCGGTGAAGGATCAGTTGCCCAATGTCTCCTACTGCATCACCAGCCCGCCTCCCTGGCGTGAGTCCTTCCCCCATCTTATTGCCTCCAGAATATCTCTCCTGTTCCCGAGGAACACTGCTTGTTCTCCCACTTCTTTTGCTGTGAATCTCGTTGGCTTATGTTGTCTGGTACTGTGTGCATTGTTGCTTGAATATGTTAGATGTCTTTTGATTTGCCAGCGGTAACATTCTCGTTGCTTGAAACCCTTCATTTTTTTTTTTCTGGTTTTCAAGACAATGGGATTCTTTTCGGATCTGTGATTTCCTGTTGAATGCACCTCTACGGAGGAAAGAAGTAAATCTACTTATTTCTTGTGACATGGTCATATTTTTCTTGTCTTGCTCACATTTTCTGTTTGACGATCTGATATGCTCTCCATTAATGCCTTCATTATATGAATTAATTTTCCATTTCAATTGATGGGAAATTTTGTTCTGGTTAATAAAAATTGGATCTTGACTTTTTTTTTGTTTTTTGGATCTTTGCGATGCAGCTGAGGCCATACTTCTCGGTTTTCAACATTTTCTGGTTATGCTAGGCACTACTGTTATCATCCCCACTGCTCTTGTTCCTCAAATGGGTGGAGGAAATGTAAGAATGAATCAGTTTTTAGAGGAAATTTTTTGTTATATGTATAGATTTTTGTGGTTGATTTCTTATCATTTGGTACCTTACCTTTTTAAAAATGTGATCATCACAATTAGGATGAGAAAGCCAGGGTAGTCCAGACATTGCTCTTTGTGGCTGGTATCAACACTCTATTCCAAACTTTGTTTGGTACACGGTTGCCGGCTGTAATTGGAGGTTCTTATACTTTTGTTGTGCCAACCATCTCTATTATCTTGGCTGGTCGCTACAGTAATATTGTGGATCCGCACGAGGTTGCTCGAAGTCTGAACTTTGCATTCATTGTGCTCTTTTTTCAAAATCACTCAGCAGCTTTGTATCATGCAGAAATTTTTGCGTATAATGCGTGGAACCCAGGGTGCCCTAATTGTTGCTTCAACCCTTCAAATTATTGTCGGTTTCAGTGGTCTTTGGCGAAACGTAGCTAGGTGGGTAATATCATTTTCTTTTTTATTATCATCAATGTCTGTGATTTTTTGTTCATAATGTTCTCTTGCCTTCTTTAATATGAGTATCCAGATTCTTAAGTCCGCTGGCAGTGGTTCCTCTGGTTGCACTTGCTGGCTTTGGACTTTATGAGCTTGGTTTTCCTGGGGTAATAATTTACAGTTTTTGGTGGAACTTAAATTCTACTGTCAAACTAACCTTTTCATGCTAATGTGCTTCTGGATACTTTTCTATGATCTTCCTATTATTTTTTTCTCATTTATTAAAATGTGGATTGCAGGTTGCCAAGTGCATCGAAATTGGGCTACCACAGATAATTCTTTTAGTCATATTCTCACAGGTATTATTATCATTGAACTTTTTGAGGGTATCACGTTCGTGTTCTACATTCATGTTTAGTGCAACTTATAAAAATCATAATAAATGATATTATCTTTTTCCAACAGTACATTCCTCATTCTCTACATTCAGAGAAGCCTGTGTTTGATCGATTTTCTGTCATACTTTCGGTTGCAATTGTATGGCTTTATGCCTACTTCCTTACGGTGGGAGGAGCATATAGACATACACCACCAAAGACACAATTACATTGCCGTACGGATCGTTCAGGGCTTGTTGGTGGTTCTCCCTGGTAAGATTATGTCTTACCGCATTTTTGTGCTAACGACCTTTGTATCTCCTAAAATCTTATTCATGGCAACAAATAGGATTAGATTTCCATATCCTTTCCAATGGGGTGCACCAACATTTGATGCTGGTGAAGCTTTTGCAATGATGGCTGCTTCATTTGTTTCCCTTGTTGAGGTCAAATCTCATCTTTCCTTTTCTTGATCTAAGATGCTGGTTTAGACTATAGCTATCTTATAATAGTGATCAGATAAACATAAATCTGCTTACTCAAATGCAGTGTTTTCATAATTTCCCAACAAGGTTCTTTCTGATAAATGTCTGTGCAGTCTACTGGAACTTTCATTGCAGTCACAAGATATGCAAGTGCGACACCATTGCCTCCATCAGTTCTCAGTCGTGGTATTGGTTGGCAGGTATTAAATTCAGCTGCTGTTTACCTAAATCCATGCAAACTTTGCCAAGTATTTCGTGCCAAGTATGTAACAGTCAAGTGTTGGCTTCAGGGCATTGGTATCTTGTTGGATGGACTATTTGGAACGGCAAACGGATCCTCAGTATCTGTGTCAGTGTTTTTCAAAATTTCTTATTTCAGTAATAGCTGGTTCACTTTCCTTTCAGATGACTAATCCTTGTCATAAGCTTTTACCATCTTGTAAGAATTATGTTTTTATTATTTTGCAGTGAAAATGCTGGTTTACTAGCTTTAACACGAATTGGCAGCCGAAGGGTGGTTCAAATATCTGCAGGATTCATGATTTTCTTTTCTATTCTTGGTAAGTTGTCCGTGTTCTTATGTCTCTGGCCTCCCACACATTAGCTTATTGAGTAATCTTCTACAAAATGTCCTCAGAACCACCTAGCTCTATAACTTACAGTGTTGTTTACCGTATGGAGTTCTTTATACCTATCTGGTTAAAAGGATCCTTCTGATATGTCTTCGAGTACAACATCTTATTTTGTACTTGGTATGAACAGTCTTGAGTCTCCTTGAGATGCTTTGTTTAGCTGGAGTACCAAAATGAATGCTGCTATCATATCATGTTGAATCTTCTTAAATCCATATGTATAAGGATTTGACCTAATAAATTCTCTTTAACAAAGCTGTTATGTTATAGGTAAATACCAGTATTATATTTAGTTAATAATTTTGGGCATTTAATTTTTTATTCATGATGCACACTGTAATATAGTTGACAATTCTACAATTAAACACACCCTTAAAGTTATTTAAGATCATTCAAGAATAGAGTTTAGGAGTTACAGAAGCACTTTTCACATGAACTTGACTTTAGACATATACAATTAGACTAACCATATCAAATGGATTGATTTTTTTCCTCTGTCTTGTTGGCCATTCAGGAAAATTTGGAGCAGTTTTTGCATCGATTCCCGCACCAATTTTTGCAGCACTGTATTGTCTTTTCTTTGCATATGTTGGTATGTAATAGAAATAAGAGACAGCTTATTAACACTCAGCAACTTGAGTTCCTCATATGAAGTAATTTATAATTCATCTTTCTGCTGTAACAGGTGCTGCAGGTCTTAGTTTTCTGCAGTTCTGCAATCTCAACAGCTTCCGAACTAAGTTCATCCTAGGATTATCTGTTTTCATGGGTCTGTCAGTTCCCCAGTACTTCAATGAGTACACTTCTGTTGCTGGTTATGGTCCGGTTCATACTAAAGCAAGATGGGTATGCTGAAAATTACGACATGATAGTTACCACTTATTCTCTCATTCCTAAAATATGATTGTGCATGGTGCTCATTGTTCTTTTTTTCTTTTCCAGTTTAATGATATCATCAATGTAATATTCTCTTCAAAGCCATTTGTTGCTGGCTTAGTCGCATTTTTCTTGGATAATACCCTCCATAGGCATCATGATGCGACAAAAAGGGACCGAGGTTATCATTGGTGGAAAAGGTTCCGAAGCTTCAAGGCAGATACAAGAAGTGAGGAATTCTACGCATTGCCATTTAACCTCAATAAATTTTTTCCATCTGTATGAGCCTCCAGGCTAGGCGTTCTTCAGAGTATGTCTAATCTTGTCAATTTAGAGAGTTCTTTGGGCGAAGTCACGGTGTATTTCGTTTTCCTTCTTGGCCTAAAGAAAATTCTTGTGGTACAAGTGACGCAAATTGGTTTGCCTTTTGCAAATTTCTATGAATATATGTTTGGTTTGTATATTGACATGCCATGCTTATAATCTCGGAATTGTTTCTTTTGACATAACTAGAACTCGTCTTGACTTCATTTACATTTTTGGCATCTGCCATATCTAGAAAAGCTAATTTTTCAGCTAGTGATACAGGTTCAACTGTGATTGCATGCTATATCTTCTTTGAAAAAATCTTGTATAGAAAACTATGGTGTCTTAGTTCACACTGCAGAGATATCAGAACCGGATGTGCTTGACCAATATTACTTTCCAGCATGAGTCACTTAGGTTGTAAAATTTTGATATTGTTCTGCATGTGGATACAGCTTCCTCTCGAGTGACACGGTTGGTATAATTGTCACTAAGCAATGCCAATATTCAACATGAATACTGCATGTATATCTATTTCTGTGAGAGTTAAAAAAGATTGAAATAGTGAACCACTATACTGCATGTGTATCTATTTTTGTGAGAGTTAAAAAAGATTGAAATAGTGAACTGCATCATCTGATCTATGAACTCTTGAGGAAATTGTTTGAGTTTATTGTTTGACACCCTGGATTTGCTGAATACTGTAATTTATTGTTTGTTTATTCGTACAAGTAGACCTGGAGACTGAAATCTATTTGTGGAAATTTGTCATCTGGATGAAACTTTTAGGAGTAACCTTCAGCTTTACTTCATTTTGAAGGACAGGTCTTTTTGGGACAGATTAAGGTACCTTTGCCAAGTACTGTTATTCTTGAAGGATGTTCACTATAGCAGACTAGCAAATCTATGATAACAGAGTACTCTCAATGCAAAGAAGAAAATTTTAGTCTTTTAGGTTCTTTACTTCATCTTCACTGGAACAGTTGGTTTTCCTTTTCTTGACTCTTTGGAACATAACAATGGAGGAAGTATCATAATTCGCTATTTCTGTGCTTGTGTGTTGCTTACCTACAAATAAGCAGCTATCAAATATATTGCAGAAAAAAAGAAGGTTTTTTGCTTGCACTGATTGGTTTTTTAAGCATCCATCATTTGGTTTAGAATAAATGTGAATGCATTTGCCAAATTGTTGGAACTGGAAGCTTTTCTTCTTTCTTTCTTTCATATGTTCTGTTACCCCTTGTAAGCTTGTAAGTACTGAGAAGATCATATGGCAGATAATTTGAGCTGAGAATTCAGATAAGCCATGAGCTCCTTAGGTCTATCTGATCCACTATTCTTAATCAAAACTGGCTTTATTCTCATCTTCTTCCACAGCTAATTGTTAGACAATTAATTGTCCACTGTCATTGATTTGTGCCCCTTGTTATTACTGGAACCCTGTCAAATTGAGAGGATAGATCACCCTGCACCTATGCATGTTGACAACACCTAATAACAATCATAACTTCTGTCACATCAAAACCTTAGAACATCTCATTGTGATTTGAACTCAGTAGCCTAAATATATACCCCATCATAAGGTTAGATAAAAGTAGTTCACCATGAAGACACTAAGACCTTCAGTGCATTGATGAACAATTGGTTGGCCATTCAATGATGCTGAATCAAACCAACCTATTGGAAGGAGCAGTTAAATATTGGATGTTCCCTCATTTTACTATGCTAATTGATTCTGTGGCATCAAATTAAAGTATTCAATGTGCAATGTCAGTGGGAGAGGATTCATTGTATTCAGTGAGCTTGATGTGTGTGTACCAGAGGTGACATCTAAACTGTTCTTAAACTAATATAAACCAACAACTCCTCTAAAATTGGCTGTATGGAAATCTACAGACTTGCAGTTCAGGATGAGTCTCAGTATATTTATTTGCATCAGACTACAAACCCTGAAGAATAAGATTGGACCAAAGCAATCCAACACATGACACAACTTTTTTGAGGTTGGAATTGTGCATCTGGTCACCCTCCACCACTCCCTCAGTTCTTGACCACCAGCACTTCACATGCTGTCATTAATGGCATTTAATTGGGGGTGTGGAAAGAGATCACCTTCCAACAGTGCAATCAGCTCCAGCTCAGGTACAAGATAAAAAGGAGGATGATACATATTGTATGCTAAATTGTAGGAGTGGTGGTGGTTGAATCTACTTTTCTGAGATTGTCTTAATGATTGATGAATGTTTAATGAGTTGTTCATGGGGGTTGCAGGTGGGAATGCCAAGTCCCTTTTGTTAGACTGCTAAAAGAAACATAGATTCTCATCATAATTTAATCATACATACCTAAGTTCAAGTTAAAGTAAGCACTTTACTTTCTCTTAAAGAAAGGAAAAGAAGAGATGCACCACACTATTGTATTGATCCAAAATGAAACTCCATGTCCAGGCATTACCAACTTGCCAAACTTTGAGGGATTGTAGCTTTCACTACTATGTTTCTTCTTCTACCAACATGAGGTTGGATTTGGGAGCAGATATCAAAGGCAATGACACTACTGAGGGGAGTTGTAAAACTAATGATCAGATGCCCATGGATTCCACACTCCTCCAAGGTTTGACCTGATAAGAACACAAGGGGATGTCATCTTGTTGTTGCCATATACAAGATTCAAAATTGACCCTCACAATATGATTAGCTCCATCTTAAATGCTATTTTGCATTCATTTTAAACTAACATATATAAATTTGTTAAGAAATTATTCAATTTATATTAAGAAATGATAACATATATACTGCTATATTCCATCTTAAATGTTATATTGCATTCGATATGATTCGATGTTACAATAAATATTTTAATTGTGTTATCCATACTGAATCTAATATTTAGATAATTGAAGCTAATAGTAGTAGTAGCAGAAGTTTCGATGGAAAAGAGGATGACAAATATTAGATATTTTAATTTACTTAGGATAAAATTTTGATATTATGCACACAAAATTTAATATTTAAGTTGTGTAGGTATTGTTCATTAAAACATTATGTATTTATACATGATAATGATATTATATGTATTCTATAAATGATTTATATTGATATAAGATAAAAATAATTAATTATTGATTTTTTTAATCTATGTAATCAGTAGAATAATACCAATTTAAGTAAAAAATCATCATCTGTATAGCTTAGTATTAGTATTTTGGATCATTCAATACCTAACAATAATAGCTTGAGAAGATAATTTTAAAAAAATATTTTTTTATTATAAGAATATTCTACTCACTACTCTATAAATAAAAGTTTTTCATATGATTTAAGATCCAAAATTTTTTTCATATGAAACCTCAAATGATTAGAAATACATGAGATACTTGTCTCGAAAAAAATATCTGAAAATATAATCCAAACGCTTGGAAGATCTTGTTGACAATCATTTTGGTTCGACTAAATTAATGATCAACTCCAATAACAAGACATCTATGATAAAACCTCTTTTTTTTTTGTTAATAGCAAAAACTATGCTAATAAAAATCTAAGATATTGTACCCAAAAAAATTTACTGTTAGACTTTTATCAAATAACACTCTCATAATTAATTTTTATTTTGGGAGCACATCAAAATATCCTTTTACGTTTCATCGATTGTTCTTGTCTCGTTACAAGTGACGTCGTTGATCTATCTTTTCCTCCTCTTACTCTTTTATTGTTGATCATTTTCCAACACTCATCACTTAGTGGAGGATGAAAAATTATTTTATCAAATTAATAAAAAAATATGCTCATATAAAAATCAATTAGTCGGCATCATTCAATGAAATTTTAATAATTTTTTTTGATAAAAATACCTAAAAATCTAAGCGTTTGGGACCCATACACATCATGCTACGTGTCAGATAACGTATCAACCAATGAATTGCTCCATTGGGCCCGCCCTCACCCTCTCCTCCATAATAACACCGCGCACTCCTCCACCGCATCATCATCGACTCCGAGCAACACCGTCCACCAAATGGCTACTGTAGCCGGCTGAAGCCTCGTCTTCCATAACTCTCATCGCCGTGGCCACCGCCATCAGCACCAACAAAGAGACAAGGAGTAGGAATGGGGAACTGTCAGGTGACGGATGCAGCGGCGGTGGTGATCCAACACCCCGGAGGCAGAGCGGAGAGGCTCTATTGGCCCACGAGTGCGTCGGAGGTCATGAAGAACAACCCGGGCTATTACGTGGCCCTCATCACCCTCTACGTCCCGGAGGAGAAGCAGGACGGCAGTGGCGGCGGCGGAACCCTCCGGCTAACCCGGGTGAGGCTCCTCAAGGCCACGGACACCCTCTTGCTCGGCCAAGTGTATCGGCTCATCACCTCTCAAGGTTCTCGATCACCATTTAGCTTCCGAAGCATGTCACAGTGATCGAATCATGCACATCTCTTATCTGAATTCTTTGACTCAGAGGTCATGAAGGCTATCCAGGCAAGGAAGATCGAGAAGATGAAGAAGAGACAGGCTGAACTGATGGAGAGACAGCAGCAGCAGAGGATTGGAACAGATGATGAGGTCGTTCACGTGGGTAAAGATGGAGAAGACAAGGAGGACTCAGAAATCACAGATCAGGTACATCCTGTTCGATCAATGGCAGTTCGATCAGGCTAGAGGAGAGAATTCGAGCACAATGTATCGTTCATGATAGAATGTTTTCTTCTCCATACATTGAGATGAATCAGTAGCAGAGTGATCGCAGTGATGGAATTTTTCAGGTAGCAAAGCAGGAGAGGGATGGACATAAGACCAGCAAGCAGTCAGCAGCGAGGCCTCGACATTGGCGCCCTTCACTGCAGAGCATTGCAGAAACTGGAAGCTGATCGATCACTGATGTGAAAAGGCTTTCCTCTCTGATCTCAGAACATGAGATGAGATGTTTCATATGATTCTTATGATGATTCTTCAAGTGGTTTGTGTTCTGATAGTATTGGAATTCATGATAGACAAGCTGATCTCAATCTTATGATCTGTGCATTAGCTTTACAGCCACATCTTCCATGCCAAAGTTTAGGCATGCAATCAAATTTACTGCAAACTTGGTTGACTTGCAACAGCATTTGCAGTGGAAATCTTAGGAAGAACATGACCTAAACATCCTCAATATATATATTTATCTTTCCTAGTTGGCATAATTCTTCACCTAAATGAGAGATGATATTTCTGCAAAGGAACTTCATGTTCCTCAAATTGCAAAATCATGCTCCCATGATTTCAATGATTTAGCAGACATGGATGAAAAGCATATCCCAGACAACATAATCAAGGATAAATCTACTGCAGAAATGTAATATATAAATCATGAAGCAAGATTGTTCTGGTCTGAAGAACATCAATCCTCAAAGAAAGATTACTTTCATCTGATACATTCCCTAAGGACTTATGACTTTGTCAAATCTGTAACAAAAGAAAAGAAAAGGGACAGATGGTATCAATTAGATCTACCTGCTGCTTTGTTCCTTATCAGCAATTGATTCATTTTAGAATCTGTTATAGTTTCAGAGAAAAAAATCCTTAATGAAAATAAAAAATTATTTATCAGTAGGTTATACTTGATGAAGTAAAATCTATAGAAGATCCAAAGTGAATTAAAGGCCAGGCCTTGTGAAGTGTTGTAGCTCTGTTCATAGCAGGTGCTCCTGTATCATGGATACTGAATCAGATTAAGGGACACAATATACAAGATTTTGATTCTTAAACTTTCACTGCAGGTTGCTATTCCAGATTCCATGAGCATAACATGATTCTAACTTACAGCTTTCCCAAGTATGTTCACATATCATGCTTTGATCAAGATTACTTTGCACTGCCATTACTAGAACCTTTGTGATGTTGGAATAAAATCCTAGTGAATTGCTTTTGTTCCTGAGCTTGAAGTTAAATATGCATGATCTTCAAACTTTTGCTCATCAAAGTGTTTTTGGCATTTGCATATGCATACCACCATGAAACCACAGAAAAGCTGAGTAGGTGGTGGCTCCTGATGATTGAGCACAAGAACTTTATCCCCATCTTGCTTGATTCGAAAGTAGACACAAAGAATTATAGTTCCAACTAATGGAGCTCCTATAAACTTCTTTGAATAGTTTGAAGAAATATGTGTGCAAGGTGTGGATTATGGTTATTATTGTTAATGCAAGAAAGAATCTAATGTGCCTCATTCACAAGTGGAAGTAGATTTGGTGCATGAAGCTGAATCCAAGTGTATGATGCAAGACAAATCTGAGAGAAAACTTTATACAAAATATTATTAAGCTTCAGATGAAATAGAGAGATAGATTTAGGATTAAGTTATTAGGAAAAGACTCGATCTATAGCAAACTCTATCTGTGGAGAATCGTCTCAAAAAGGAACATCAAACTGTATCTTTATATTCCGATATCATTCTAACTTTTGTCTCCATTGCTCAACATCAACAACATGATCCAACCATTGTTTACCCAAAAAAAGGGAAAAAGAAGAACAATGAGCTAGATCTTGCAACCAAAAGAATCAGAGCCAAAAGCTGCAACCCAGTGAGCTGATGGCCATCTTCGAGCAAAGATCCATTGAGAGTGAAAAGTGGTAAAGAGGCAGCACATTTGGACATTTCATGCTCCGACACTCTTTTCCTTTTGGTGTGGGAGGTGAAGGGTCTTCGGCTTTTGGGCTTATTCATTGGCTGTCTCGCTGAGGTAAAAGAGAGAGAGAGCGTGTGAGATGGTGAAAGCAAAGCGGATAAAGAAAGAGGTGAAAAGAGAAGCATCCACATTGGATGCTTCTCTCTGTTACTTGACACTCTGTGCTGCTCAGTACATAGAAGTAAGAGATCCTTCCATGCTTTTTCCTGGTTCAGCATCAAGATTAATCAAGAATCAATGACACAGTTAATCATACAAAGGCAGATGCTCACTGGTAGTACTGCTTTTCAGACATGATATGAAATTTTGCATTTGGGTTTGTTTTTTTTGCTTTTAAGATGAATCCTGTGCTCTCTGTGGCAAAACTTATCATGTCCCCTTTCTTTTTGTTCTTCATTTATTGCATGAGTTCAACAAAATGGAGATTTGAAGGGGATTGGTTTTTCTGATTTCTCTGTTGAATTATATCCTGTTTTATTGCTTGCATCATAATGACTTGAAGACTCTGCAAATTGGGTTCATTTGTATCAACCCTACTAACTGAGCACCATCAGCAAATCGATGGCAGCTGCATGTAACCTTGCCATGAGAGCAGCTTTGAAGCTCGTGAACACTGGCGTAAATGTAGCATGACCAAAATAGATTTGTTAGCAGCAGGACAGGAACTAAGACTGCCATAAATGTAGGAGGGTGGGCATATTCCAATCAAACCTGAGGCCACCTGTGCAGCAAAGCATTCTCCTTTTGAGCACAAGTGAATTGAAGAGAGCAAAAGCTGTGCGCTTGTTGGGCAGATGACTCTCCCTTGGTTGTGCTTCTCTCATCCACTACCATCATGATCACACCCTGGACTGTCGCAGATCATCTTTCTCACACCTCAAAAGAGAAGATTCAGGCTTTGTCGAAGGAGAAGAAATAACACAAGACATGGGAACTACATGTTCTTCCATCCAAGATTGAGTGCAGTTCTGAGTTGAATTTGGTGGCTGAAACATTTGATAGTTTGGATTATTTGAACTACTTTAATTATGTTGAAGTGATCAGTATCTTTTGACCACCTCTAACTCTTCTTTTAGTGGTCACTGAGTTCTGTGTTTACAAAACAGTAGGAATCACTGAGTTGGATATGACCAATGGTCAACTCAAACATGATTACTTACTGATATCAAGGAGGAAAGCAGGTTGTGCTGATTACTGCAGCTAAATGTCTCTTGTTAGAGAGAGAGAGAGAGAGAGAGAGAGAGAGAGAGGAGGAGGAGGAGGATTATATAACTCATTGAGGATACCATGCATGCAATTGTATGAACCAATATACAATTGTATGGACAATCTTAAAGCACAGAAGAGTCTATTTGAATACTTCTTATTTAAAGATCTGCAGCCTGAAATCTGATGGCTGTCTCATCTTTTGACTGCTATGCGTGACACTCAAATCACACAACATAAAATAAGGTGAATCAATACAATAAGAAAACATTGCATGTGTCCATGGAAGACACATTGATGAGGTTAGGGAGAATGTTGACCGGTTGACCAGGAAGCTGTGGAACATTTTGAGAGTCGAAGTTGCTCGAATTGAGTGTCATCTCATTTCTTCCGATGGCCCTAAAAAGACACACCATCTGGCTCACTGAATGCAGGCATTGATGTCAATAGCAGCCCCCACTCGCTTCCACTAACAACAAGCACACCCTCCACCATAAAGAAGAAGAAGAATGGCAGATCCCCCTCCATTGGGAATCTGCAACTCTCTGCATTCAATCATGGCTTTCACAAATAGCCAAATCCTACACACACTGTTGAATAAACATAATCTCCTCTCTAAATACTGAGGAATCTGAACAAAGACCAATAAGAAATTACATGAGAACTCTTAGCAAGCTTAGCTTATCCTCCCACCTATGCTCATCTTTCTTCTTCTTTTAGCAGGGGGGAGAGCAGCAGGTGAGACCCTTGACCCCATGTTGACCAGAGGGTTCTTCAACGTAGCACCGTCTGCAACTCCTTTCATCAATCTGTAGCAGTTGCCAATCCCATCCTACGAAAACATGCACAGGCATCTCATAGCTTTCTTCACAACACCACACACCATTGCCTAAGAGTAAAGAACTTTTATCTATCTTCAGCATGAAATATTAGCTTTGAGATTACCTCCGTTAGTCCAGTGCACCATGACACTGCAATCCCTGCATCGATCAAAGCTAGATCTGCAACATCCTCAGCTGCACGAATAATGGCTGCTGCAGCAAGCGACGATGGGCAGTGACTCAGGAACTCGATATCTGAGACATTGCGTGTTTCAGTCCGAGAAGAAGAAGAAGAAGAAGAAGAAGAAGAAGAAGACATTGGGTGTTACCATGCAATGTTGCTAATATAATACTCGAGGCACATGAAATCAAATACGTTGCAGATTTCCCTGATGGATCGAGTTTGTAGGCGAAAAAATCCATGTAAGTGAAGGGCGTTACAGATCGAAGCCTCCAACCCAAGTCGCCGAGCACAAGCAGCTCCATCCTTAGTATCGTTCGAGGCTCGAAGACGAACTCGGCGCCCTCAATCTAATCAACAGCTCAAAGCTTAAGACGTACATGGAAGTGAAGACTGCAACAGTGATTAGAGGTCAAGTACCTGCAAATCCAAAAGGGTAGGCACTAATGTCTCCTCCATCTTTGCAGCCAGCGACAGGGAAGCCACTGATAAGAGTTGCAGAGCCCACACATTTTGCTGCAGCAACAGAATGCAACCGATCTCTTACGAGTCAAATGCAGGACATTTCCGTTATAGAAGCTCACAGCATTTCGACAACCATCCGATCACGATCGGACGGTGATGGGGAGTTCGGAACGGTGTGATCATCTTACCGGTAAACGGTGAGAAGCCAGGAACCGGTCCATGTAGTTGACGGCGAGGTACGACGTTAGATCTTGAAAACGGTAGTATGCACTCACCTGAAAAGAAACAAACGAAATGTTTGACGTCCGTTAGAGCGGAGCAGCGCAAGGTAGAAAAGACAGGCATCTGGGGTCTAACGTGCGCCGGCGGATTCCCACCTTGAGAATCCAGGCGACTGCCTTCCGGCGAGAGGTCGAGTCGAGCGAGTTGGACCGGAATCGAGCCGGGTAGTCGAACCCGGGAGTGTAGTCCGCCTCGCCCTCTATGAACCCGGCGATGGACTCGTCCGAGTCGTCCGGGAACTCGGCATCCCTGGATCGATCCGGCGAGTCGTCCGCCAGCTCGCTGGCGTCCTCGTCGCAGAGCAGGTCGCTGCAGGAGCCCAAGTCTTTGTAGTGTGTGAGCTGCATGGTCGCTTAACATGAATCTTTATAGCTTCTGCATCTCCTTCCTCCACAGAGAGACAGAGAGAGAGAGAGAGAGAGAGAGGGATGGTATTGTCTGAAATGGAACTCGGAGCACTATTCGTTGAGGTTATATTTATATGATACCAGAAAGATAAGTGGAGAGAGAGAAAAGAAGTGAGTGTGGCTTCTCACAGTGGTATGAGCATCTCTCTCTCTCTCTCTCTCTCTCTCTCTCTGTGTGCTTAAATGACTCGTGTAATGCTGCGAAGTGTGGAAATAAGCACAAAGAATCGAGATAAGATAGCTTGATCTTTTGGATTTGTAACATGACGATGATGGACATGAAAGGAAGAATCTGTTGTGTTGGTCGCATCAATTAGCAAGCATCCAAAACACCATCAGAGACCCTCATGCAGAGATCTTCGGATCTAAAAATGTGACCCACAGACAGTGTCACTGATCCAGCTTTATCTTCTCAAGTCATAATGATCGGACTCGATCTGATTCCAATTACATAACGATAGAATGACAGTTGGAATTATCATCGAATAACTTTTACCACTCCTCTCTACAAAGAATCATCAGAGCGTTCATGGTAAAGAAGGACAAGTGGCTACACAACAGTTTCTACTGCCTCGGGCGAATGGTTGGATAGATGATAAACAACTCTGTGGTGCAAACAGCTTCAGGCATTGGTCAAACTGACAAAGCTTAAGTGTCTTATCAGTCTTTAATGCAGCAGACAAATCTCAGTTTTATATATGGGAATCAGACAAATCTTAGTTGCTTGTGGCTTGCCTGGAGATGCTGTGTCAGGCTTGAGGTACAAAGACGCATGGGAGTTGTCATTTACAGGAGAGGAAAGGGAGAAGTCTGATCTCATCGTGTTATCTTTGCCTGCAAACACTCAATAAATATGTGTACATAGACAGGAGACATCCCCTTCTCTTCCATCATATTTAAGGGACCACTGATCATTATCTCATAGTAATAAGGACTTCCATGAATCCAATACTCTCAAAATATAAGGAAAATATATTATTGTGAATTAGAAGGAGCAATCAAGCTTATTTTTTAAATATCATGATAATTACTGTAGAATTCTGCTGTGATGGTTGAGTGAATCATTGTCACTTCTTCCGGGCATGATGATTGTGTAAAATACTAATCCTAGTTCTACTTATATGTTACATGTAAAACTAAAATATGAATTGTAAAAAAAAAGATAATTTTAAAAGTAAAATATGTTAATTTATTAAATAAAATAATAAGAAAAAATATATAATGATTTTGATACTTGTACATAATTATAACCTGTAATAATATATATATATATATATATATATATATATATAATATCTAAAATTTATACACATAAAAATATTCATAAGTTATTGTCTATATTTGTGCATTGGTATAGGCTCCCACATGATCACTATCCTACCCAATCACTTAGGTGAAGTATTAGTATTCGTATCTATAACATGATATCTATAATGAGTAATCACTCGGTTAGTATGAACCTCTATAGTTTTATTTAGATGAATATATATCATATCATATATAGAATATTTCAAAACTATCGATATAAGATATTTAACGATAATTACCTCATCATATGACTTCTTTAACAAGTATAATCATACTATATAGCATAATAAATAGGTAAAATTTTATTTTAAAATAATTTAAAATATTTATATACGCATATAATAAACATAATATATACTTGGACTTCTATACTTCATATCATAACATATATGTATTCTCATACTACACGTTATCCTGACTTATATGTGCATCTCCACACTACAAGTTATAATATATACATACACTTTTATACCACACGTCATAGCATATACATGCACTCTTATATCACACATCATAATACATATATACATTTCCACACCGTACGTTATAGTATATATATACATTGTACAGCGTAACAAATCCATGTACTCTCACACCATACATCATAAAAAAAGATGTGCATTAAGGTGTTGAATCTCGGATTTTGATGATGAAAATAATTGATTGTGTTTAGTCGTTTAACTGCATTTTGAGTAATGCAGGTCTACTCGATCAGGATTAGACAGTTGACGCAGGAGGAATTGACGTTGTCGCCGGAGAAGATCACGTCGGGATATTGGAC
>LVTN01000199.1:352408-363343 GCA_001649415.1 Musa itinerans
CCCCCCCCCCCTCTTAGTGCCGCTCCGATCCTAACATAAGGCCCATTATAAACCTTGTAGTTTTCTAGTTTTATTGAAATTATAGAACATCTTTTATTACACCACATGTGCAACCAGTTCATCCCAAATTTACTTAGAGATCTATCACAACATTGTCTTGAATGATTGATATTTTGTGTTTGGTGCTCAATTTGAAATATATAATTAATTAGAATAAATATTTTCCTCGAATCAACCCAAATTTTATTTGGAATGTTTTGAGGTCCATGAGATTTGGTAAAATGGTTGAATTCTTTATAGGACATGAGGTACCATAGTGGACCAATTGATTATAGTTTTTCATCATTTCCTTGATAAGTGTATGTTTCATGGTGATTGGGTTAAAACTTTTTTGAAACTTTCTTAGATCGAAGACTCCTTAACTGTGATTTTTAACCAATATTATTCTACAATATAAACTATAAGATTCTTCCTAAGGTCTTAACCAATCGTATAAAAAATTTTCTTCCTCAAATTATCTCCCATTGATAGACAACTTTTATAACTAGCCAAAATATTATCTATAAATCTAGGGGTAAAAGTTCTGTTGATTAAAATTGATATTGAAAAAAATTATGATAAATTATCTTGTAAAGCGTTCGGCCATGGTTTAGAACTCTTTCCTCAAATTTCCCAACCTATTTATCTCTTAGATTCAAACTTGTATATCATCGCTTAATATGTTTGTGTCATTAATGATTTTAGACATAAGAGAGGTATTAAACAAGGAGATCTTTTTTCCCTTATATTTATATCCTTGTTGTCAATTCGTAACTTAAATGCTAAATTATGATAATGGACAATTATCTCTCATCTATTTGAAGAATAAATTTAATATTTATCATCTTACCTATGCTAATGATATTCTTCTCTTTTAGGCCTACCAAGAAATTTTTTGGAACCAATTTTTAGACATTCCAAATGTATGAGAATCTCAAAATATTAAGATATAATATTAACAAATCTAAATTTTTTTTTTCTAGATTTGCTAGAAAAACAATAAGAGATGAAATGTAGAGACAATTAAATATTAAAGAAGGAAAATTTTCTCATATATACAAGGAGCATGATTGCTCGCCATAAAATGCCTATTGCTGATTTTGATTGCAAAATTTAACAAATTCAATAATAACTTATAATTGGAAGGATAATTGGCTATTTCAAGTTGGTAGGGCCTTTAATAAATTATGTCCTATGTTCATTTTCTTCTATGACTTGGATGCCTAAAGTATTTTTTAATCAGGTTGAGAGAAATGTCAGACAATTTTTATGTCTAAAAGGTTGTAACTCTATTGGGATGACTTCTATACAATAATTTTTTGTTTCCTAAATAATGATAGAGAAAATATGCTAGATGTTCATTGTAGCCAAACAAAAATAGAATTATATGGTCACTATTATTTGGCTTGTCCTTGTGAAAAAGATGATGATGGGGAGTCTATTATTAGCTAACAGGTGATTCCCACATGAGATCCAAGTCATCACTATCTATGTGGATGAAGATTTAAAGTAGGAAATCAAAAATCTCTTTCTCATTTATTATGATAAGGATGATAATCACAAGCTTTCTTCTCATCCATTATCATGAGTAAGATAATCGTAAGCTTTCTTTCTCATTTATTATGACGAGAAAGATAATCACAAATTCTCTTATCATTCTTTAAGGTATAAAAAAATATCTTAAACCCAATGCTTTTTAAACTACTTAAACCCATATTCAGGGATCTCATATGGGTTAGAGAGACCAAGTCGGAAGACCCCTCCTCACCTTGATCTTTATGTAAGTAATACTTGGAGAGCATAATATTTTCATCTTCGGATAACGACATTTCTACCTTAAGAGCATGGTATTTTTTTTACCTCAGAGACATTTCGGATATTCTTTCATACATGGGTATCGACAATATCGAGTTAACCAAGACATCAAGTATATTTTTTCCTCACTGATGATTTAATTGATATTAAGATAATACTAATATGAGAGGGATAAAAAGAGAAATATGACATACAGTAAAAGAATCTAAGTGATATATAATAGATAAGGCCTAAGCTTCTTAGTTGAGTTGGTATCCAGTCTAATATATATTAACCCTAATCAGTTTCACATAAACTCATCATTATTATATAATTTAAAATTTTAAGACGGTGCAGTTAAAGAAAAGAGAGAGAGAGAACAGATGTGTGTGTGTGTGTGTGTGATTCTTTTGATCGAGTGTATAAATCTTCATCTCTCTCATAAATATCAGTAATTACATTCATATATCTTTGCACATTACTCAGATTCGAGGATATGATACTATTATATATAGCCGAAGCAGAAAAAGAGGGTCAAGGAAAAGTCTTCTTCAGATTGCAGATTGCTCACAACAGCTCCTCTTGCTGGCCGTGCAGTAAGAAAAGAGAGAGAGAGAACAGATGTGTGTGTGTGTGTGTGTGATTCTTTTGATCGAGTGTATAAATCTTCATCTCTCTCATAAATATCAGTAATTACATTCATATATCTTTGCACATTACTCAGATCCGAGGATATGATACTATTATATATAGCCGAAGCAGAAAAAGAGGGTCAAGGAAAAGTCTTCCTTCAGATTGCTCACAACAGCTCCTCTTGCTGGCCGCATGGCCGAAGCGTATTAGAGTAAGGGATCAACCTGGGGTAACACAATCCCAGGTTTCTGAGTTCTCCATCCTTCAAGTCGTAGCTGTATGCCTTGTTAATGATGGTGAAAACAAGTAGCACCGTCTTTGCCACCTCACACAGCATAACGGAGCTTACGAAGCATCTATTCTCGAGCCCCATCTCGGCCAAGCTTATCTCATTCGCCTTCACCCATCCTGTCGCACCGTCGTCTCTCGCCTTCCTCAGCAGCCACAGAGTGAACCCACAAGAAAGCATGCGGTAATGGATCAGGCACAACGAGTTCCCCTCCCACTTAGCTATCCCAATTGTGTCGTCGCAGCAGATGGCTGCTTCTCTCGGTAGATGGATGATTTGTGTGCACTCCTCTCTCACATCGAAGGCGACGACGTACGGGTCAACCTTCGTGCACGATCGCCAGTCTGATGCCCAGAATACAACATCTCCGCAGACCACCGGATGCTCGTAGTTTAGTTCCCTCGCCCCCAGGTTGAGCTCCTTGTCCATCGTCCATGCCCTAGTCGCCGAGTCGTAGACCCGGCAGTGGTGCAACAAGCTCCATTCCCAGGTCGGTGAGAGGTAGACCAGCTTGTAGTCTTCTGTCACCACGTCACTATCGTCCGTGAACTTCACCGCGATGCCACCCATCAAACGCACGCCCGATGGGGTGGGGAGACGACACCGAGTTCTACGAGCTGGGTTGTAGACAAATATGCTACTAGTAGTAGTAGCATCGGACGATCCCTCGTTCCCATGCAAGACGAAGATGAGGCCACCGGCGGACCCGAGGATTGTGGCGTTGCTATTCCTAAGAAATTCGAGGCTGCTTTTGGGCACCCCGGTGCAGGGGTCAACGTTGAGGAGGGATAGGTTGGTGCCATGATACTCGACCAAGAAGCCGGAGATGGTCGTGTTGTGGTATGACTGCAAAAGGTGGAAATGGTAGTCGAACGACAATTGGTGGAAGGTCTTGCAAACAGAGAGGAGCCTAACGAAGGTCTTCGCCGGGAGGTAGGAGAGGATCTCGGCAATCAAATCGTCATGAAGGGGACATCTTTTCTGGAGCTTCTCCCGACCCACGAAGTCGATACTCCTGGTGTTCTTGAGCATATAAGCCATGGAAGGGAAGGTGGACGGACTATGACTCTCCCTCCTTATGTAGAGTAAGAGGGAAGGATATTTGTAAAGCCAGAAAGATTTGGAATCTCCAACTATCCTTGTTTGAATGAGAGAAATGTTTTGAGGACCGAATGCCATGTTTAAGGAGGACACATTATATGGAAATGGGAGATTTTCCAGAAAAAAAAAAACAATGCTACAATGCACTGTAGCACTGTAGCAGTGCAAACAGTACGCTGCAGCAGTGCAAACAGTACACGGCAGCAGTGCAAACAGTGCACTGTTACACTGTAGCAGTGCATTGTAGCACTGTAGCACTGCTACAGTGCTCGGTACACCCATATCGTACTTTACTCTTGTTGTTGTCTCCGAAGGTGACATACCCTTCGTCTAGGCTAGTGAGCTTAGAGAATTTAGATAGATCTCTGGTTATGTGCCTTGAGCATCCACTATCAAGGCACCATCTCTTGCTCCTAGTTTGTGATTATAAATATTTCTACAAAAATGGGTGATTTTTAGGTAACCATTTTACTTTAGGTACCTCAAAAATCGGTCTACTCAACTTATCATTTTGCATAGAGTTCTTTATGGTTCCTTTAGGAACCCAAATCAATTTGTGTAAACTATATCTCTTAAATGGAAATTTATAAGTAATATGTCCGAGTTTGCAACAAAAATTACATTTGGTGGGGGGTGATACATGCAAGGTAAGGCCTTTAACAAAGGTGGTTGGATATTGGTGAGAGCTACTCACAAATCTGATTCTATCGTACCGAGCCCAGATCGAAACTCCGGTACGGTACGATTTTACGGACCTTGTTTGTAAAGCCATAAAGATTTGGAATCTCATAGTGACTAAGGTACCAAAGCTCCAACTATCCTTGTTTGAATGAGAGAAATGTTTTGAGGACCGAATACCATGTTTAAGGAGGACACATTATATGGAAATGGGAGATTTTCAGAGGTAGCAAGTGTTCCTTCTCAAGTGTCTCTAAGTGTTCACACTTAGTGCATAGAGGCAATGAATGACTATCATGCTTAAGTTTTTCAAATTCAGTATTTAAAAAGGCATGCTCCTTTTTTAAACTATTAAACATTTTGCTCATTATTCTACATTCATTGAACAAATCATGAAAAGCACTTAAAATCTCATTGAAAGATAAATTTGCATCTAATGAACTACTTACCTCATCTCCAATAGCCATTCATGCATAGTTAGCGACTTCCTTGTTGCTTTATTCTTCGTCTTCGGAATCGCTCGAGTCATCCCACGTTGCTTTGAGTGCCTTCTTCTTATTTGGTTGTTTCTTATTCACTTGGGGACATTCGCTTTTGAAATGTCCCGGTTTCTTGCATTCGTAGCATATAACTTATTCTTTTTTGGGTTCAATTTTATTTTTAGTGTCATTTTTAGATTTATTTCTTTTTATGAATTTTTTGAACTTTCTTATCAAGAGTGCCAAGTCATAATCATAGTCCTCATTAGTTGAATTTTCATTTAAGTGGTCTTCATGAGTTTTTAGTATCATATCATTCCTATTCTCAAGCTCTTCATGAGCATTGCAAATCATTTCATAGGTCATCAAAGACCCAATAAGTTCTTCGAGTGGAAAGTTGTTCAAGTCCTTGGCTTCTTGAATTGTCGTTACTTTAGGATCCCAAGTCTTTGGGAGGGATTTTAATATTTTGTTAACAAGTTTGAAATTAGAAAAACTTTTACCAAGTCCTTTTAAACTATTGATGACATATGTAAACTGGGTGTACATGTCTCCAATGGTCTCACCTAGTTTCATCCGAAACAACTCATAAGTATGAACTAAAAGATTAATTTTGGACTTCTTTACTCTACTAGAACCCTCATGAGTGATTTCGAGTGTGTGCCAAATATCAAAAGTCGTTTCACAAATAGACACTCGATTGAACTCACTTTTATCTAAAGTGCAAAACAAGGCATTCATAGCCTTGGCATTTAAAGCGAAGGTCTTCTTCTCCAACTCATTCCAATCATTCATTGGAAGAGAAGACTTTTGAAAGCCATTTTCCACAATGTTCCATAACTCAAAATCCATAGAAATTAGAAAAATCCATATTCTAGTTTTCCAATAGGTGTAATCCGTCCCATTGAACTTGGGTGGATGTGTGATTGAGTGACCCTCTTGGTTGCCGAAAATGTCATCTCTCTTGGGTTTCCAACCAAAATAAGAGTGACCTCACTCTGATACCAATTGTTAGGATCAAGAACGACACTAAGAGGGGGGTGGGGTGAATTAGTATAGTAGATAAAAACGATAAATTTCAATGATTTCAAAAAACTTCGTTCGATGAAATTCTAAGTTCGACGAAAACCCTTAGTTAGACTCAAATAAGTTTGCAAGTGAATAGAGAAGACGGGATTGGACAGTTTGCAATGAAGTAAAGTAAAATGCAGTAAAGAGAGTAAGCAGTAAGGAAATAACACACAAGAATTTATAGTGGTTCGGTCGTTGTGACCTACATCCACTTCCGATTCCTCCTCCGTTGAGGTCACCAGTGTTCACTAATGGTCTTCCTTCAATAGGCAAAGACCAACCACCTCTTTATAGTGCTTTCTCCTTTTCACGGGTTTAGGAGATAACCCTTACAAGCCTCACACCTCTTCTTGGATGATTGCAAAACTAAGGAGAGGAGGACTCTTGCACTTTTACAACACCTCTACACCCCAACACTTAAAGATTTTTCCACACTTAGATATCACTTTGTTACCCTTTCATGCAAAAAATGGTGGGGTATTTATAGGCCCCAATGGCTTCAAAATTGGAGCCAAAAAGTGTCTCATCTCGGATTTTCGAGGTACTAGCAGTACCATTGCTAGTACTAGATGGTACCACCGTTTGACACTCTGACACTGGACGGTACCATCGCAAAGTCTAGTGGTACCACCACCTGATAAAGTCTTGGATACTAAGCTTTGGTGGTACCATTACATAATAGGGTAGTACCACCGCTTGACAGTAATAACTGCCGATGGTACCACCGCCCAAACCACTTGGGAGACCATTCCCTAGGCGGTTCCACCGCCCCAATCTAGCGATGCCACCGCTAGACAGGGTCTAGCAACTCGGTTGGGCCTTGAATCCAACCCAAACCAGTCTAATTATGGGTCTAGTTGGCCCTTAACTAGGTTATTGGGATTACCTCCCAAACCTAACCCTAGTTATGTACTAACTACGATTTTTAAGGCATACACTAAACAAAATAAGCCCGGTAAGTCTAGGTTTCTTCCGACGAGCTTCCGACGATCTTCCGATGGATTTTCGACGATCTCTCAGCAATCTTCTAGTAGACTTCTAGCAAGCTCCTGGACTTCACGACGATCTTCGGAAATGCTTAAATCAGTAGTGATGAGGGAAATAATGACGACTAGACCCAGACTGACATCACCTGTCCCAGAGACATCACGGCAAGCCTAAAGGAGCTTGGTCAAACGGACCGGAACATCGCCCGAGGCACATTAACGTTCCGCCCAGGCCCAGTCCTACACGCCACACCAACTCAACTGTCAGACGTTACCAAAAGTACGATCTCGCCCCCCAAAAACAGGTACATCCGGCACGGTAAACCACTCTATAAAAACCCCCCACACCGAAAGTAAGGGGAGACTCTTTTGAGACCCTTGACCGACTTGTTCGTCGGAGGTACCACCCAATATCCCGAAATCTTGGGGATTCAAATTTTTAGCTTCAAATTTGAATCCATTTGGGGCCTATAAAGACCCCACTCATCCTTGCTTGGTTCACATAAGAATTGAGAGCAAAAAAGAAAGAAAACCACCGATGGACGTCCCCACAACGAGCCGACCAGACCGTATCCGAACGGTGGAACACTGCTCCGCACATCGCTGAGAGAGCTCGATCGCCCACTGCGCCCGGCCCGGCTGTCAGAAGGCTCCCGACATTGACCCGTGGACCAGACCGTGCTCAGTGGAAGTCGGTGGCTTCGAGTGAAGAGGAATCGGAAGTGCATATAGGTCATGACGATCAAACCACTATAAATCTGGTTTGTATTTACTTTAAGCTTTTCATTTTCATTGCAAATGAATTTCTTACTTTTACTATGCTTACGAACATATTTTCAAGTTAACATCTTTCCGATATTGATTTTCATCGAATATAAATTTTCAAATTGAAGTAATTTTACGTAAGCACGAATTCACCCTCCCCCCCTCTTAGTGCCCATTTCAATCCTAACAGTTGATATTAGAGCCAGTTTCTCTTTGTTTGGTTTAACACCCAAGAGACAGATACTCGTCCCACTTATACCCCATGTCATACGACTGGCGAGTCCCGCGATCGACCCGGGAACACAAAGATCGAGCGGGGAGCAAGCCGGGACTGGAGAAGCCCAAGACCACGCAACGAATCCAAGAAGCCCGCCCGAGCAGGACACACCCGCGCTTTGCCGAGTACCACCACTCCACGCCGAGCCTGACTCCCCATCGTCAGACTCGGCGAACGACTCGCTCAGAATCCAGCTATCCCAGGTTAGCCAACGCCTGGACGAGTTCCAGCGTGAATTTCAGAAATCGCGCAGCAAACCGAACGAAGGTGGCTCGGCGAGATCCCCATTCGTTCAGGAAGTACAGGAAAAACCCGTACCCCTGAACTTCAGGTTGCCCGCATTGGAGGCGTATGACGGAAATTAAGGCCCCGCAGAACATATAAAATGAATGCTTTTATACCTAATTAATCTTTTGATGCATGATTTTGAATTGTTTTGTATGAAGCCAAGTGAAACTATTGTTGGCATGTACACCAATTTTACGAATGTCATCAATAGATTAAAAAGTCTTAGTAAATATTTTTTTAATTTTGAAATTATTAATAGAATACTAAGATCCCTTCTAAAAAGTTTGGATTCGAAAGTGACAGCAATACAAGAGACAAAGGACTTGAACAATTTCTTTCTTGAAGAACTTGTCGGGTCTTTAATGACCTATGGAATAACTTGTATCGAATATGATGAATATGAGAACAACCTTCCAAAGAACAGGAAAAATTTGATACTTCGAAGAATAGAAGACCACTTGAGAGAAAACTTAAGTGATGATAATGATGATGACCTCGAACTCCTAATAATAAAATTTAAAAAGTTCATAAAATAAGAATTAAAGAATAAAAATGAACTTAAAAAGGACTAAACAACTTGGTATGAATGCAATCGGCCGGGGCACTTAAAAAGTGAATGTATGCAAGTGAAGAAGAAGCTATAAAAGAAGAAGAAAACATTCAAGATGATATGGAACAAATCAAGTGCATCCGAAAACGAGGTTGCAAACTACGCCTTGGTGGTATTTGACAATGAGGTAAGTGACACAACCAAAACTCTTTTACCTTACTATGAAATTACTTGATGCATTTCATGAGTTATTTTTAAATTAGTTAGTACGAAATAAAAAATATAAAAAGAAAATATGCTTCTCTTTCTAGTAATTTTGAAAACTTAAAAATGAGCATGACAATTGCATATTAACTCCTTACACTAAATGCAATGAGCTAGATTCAATAAAGAAGGAAAATGTATTACTACAACAAATAATAATAAAAGAAATATCATTGGAATTAAAATGATTATTAACGAATCGAATCTTTTGTTTGAAGATGTTATGTTCATAGACATAACTCATTAAGCATTTGTGTAATAAGTGATATAAATTTGAATCTAATGCTTGCATACCAAATAAAAATAATTCTATGAATGCTAATATGTTTATCTTGATGATTTTCATGATGAAGCTTATTTTTTTATTTTTAAATGTTGATGCATGTTTTTATTTGGCATAAAAAACAAAGGCATGCTTGTATGAAATAAATCATATAAATTAAAACACATAAAAAGGGGAATGCATCTCTTTTGAAATATCTTTATTTCTAAAACTTATCAAGTTTTTCAATCCACGTATATTATTATATTTCGAATCTCTTGAACTATGAAAGTGATTTTGATGATATGAATTTGAATGAGTTATTATCCAAATCGTTATCTTGATATCTTGATAATTATAACTTGAGATTTTTATATAAAACAAGATCATTCACTATAATCCATTCATTTTATTAAAGAGAATTATCCAAATGAATTATGATTTCTCTTTTGATTTCTTGGAATTATAAATTAGATTTTTTTTATAAATCATTTTTTTATTCTCTCTTTCACTAGAAAGGAGATTTGTCAAAATGAATCATGTCTTTTGGTATTCACGAATTAACCCTTCTTGATCTTTTATATTAATAACTTTTATGTGTAACATCCCCCATTTTTAAAACTTTTTTAAGGGTTTATTTGTAATGTAAGGACCTAAGAGTAAATATTAGAAATTTGATATGATTTATGAAATGTACAGATTTAAGTTAAAGAAAAATAAAACGGTGGACATGTGTCACTAGCTAACCTAATGGTGCCACCTAAGTTTATTCTATGGATGACACCTAAGCCCCTTTCATGCATGCTTGCCATCTTGTGTTAGGATCAAGAGCGCACTAAGAGGGGGGGGATGAATTAGTGCAACGGAAAACTTTTACGATTTCAAAAAACTTATTTCGATTAAAGTCGATTCAACAAAAATGGTTTCAACTCAATCTTTTTCGGAAGAACTTTGAACTTGAAACCTTTCGTGAAAGAGCAAGAGAAGACTTGTAATATCCTTCATTTTTGAAATTTATGTATAAATCCATTTATAAATCGGAGGTCCTATATGTAAATATGAAAATTTTAAGGACTAAACTGTTAAGTTACAAAATAATAAAAAATAAAAAAAAACCAAAAATTTTGGTTTTATCCCACCGCCTCCCACGCTCTCTGTTTCCCGTGAAACAGAGAGAGGAGCTGTGGGGCGTGGGGAGAAGAAGAAGAGAAGTAGGGGGAGAAGAGAAGAAAAGGAGAAGAGGGAAAAGAAGGGAGGAGGAAGAAGAGGGAGAAGATAAGATAAGAAGAAGAGAGGGAAGAGAGGGAGAGGAAAGTGAGGTGGCTGCAGATAGGGCGGCAGCACCTCTATTTCCTGCACGAGGAAACAGAGGAGGTGTGGGGCGTCGGGGAGGAGAAGGGAAGAAGAGAAGAAGGAGAAGAAGAGAAGAGGAAGAAGAAGAAAAGAGGAGGGTGGCTGC
>LVTN01000199.1:379869-395216 GCA_001649415.1 Musa itinerans
ATATATATATATATACATATATATATACATATATATATACATATATATATATACATACATAAGGTATATTAGATATTAGATAGATAAGAGATTATAGGTATACGGTAACCAAGGATAGACAAATCCAATGGATTGGATTTCCTTGTATCGTCTATGGACTACGGCGTAGTGGCCTAGTACGTTTATAGTCGATGAGTCGAGTGACTTATTTTGGAGATAGTAATTCACTAAGACAAAAGGAGTTCTAACAGGTATGACTCACGGCCAGCTCGATATTGGGCTTAGAGGGTCACACACATATGATAGGTGTTACGACGAGTAGAGGTTCGGATATAAGATATCTGTCAGAGCCCCTATCTTATTAGATATCCAATAAGTCCATGAATAATTGGATTCTATGGATGAGATCCAATATGAGCCAATAAGAGATTATTGGATGGAGATCCAATACCTAATAGGGCAGGATCCATTAGGGTTAAGTTGACAGGGGACCTTTATAAATAGGAGGAAACCAATGGTTCATAGGCTAGAGTCTCTTTGGGTTGTCATATCCTATTCTCCTCCCCTTCTCCTTCTTAAATAGAAGACCTAGAGATAAGAGGAGTATCATCATAGCCCTATTGTGTGGATCATCGCTAGAGAGGATGACGCTTGACCTCCTTCACCCTCTCTTAGAGATCTGTAGGGATTCAGGGATATACGATCTCCCTAGGTAACACGATCTTTAATATACATGTGGTTTTAAGTTTCGTGGATTTTACACACCAATCATCGTACGATGACGAACACATCTTTGGGAATTTAGGGATTTTGTTTTTATGTTCTTCCACTACGTGTGTGATGTTGCTCCCAGATTTTCCTACAATGGTAACAGAGCCAGGTTGTTCGCACGAAAGATTGGTTTTAAACTACATATATTGTATTTTAGAAAGGGTTTTTGACGTCAAAATTGTTGACACAAAAGACTAGAAAAAGGGGGCAGGAATTGTTGCTGCTTAGGAGGTTGGTCGAAGGCTACTTGTAGCCTTACTAAGAGCCTGTTTGATGCTCTTGGCCTGGCCAAAATCAGCATGGCCGAGTGCTGCTCTCGGCCATGGCTAAACTGCCGTAGGTGGTTGGCAGCCTACAACCAATCGCTTATGGGCAGACGTGCCTGTAGGGGCGGCGCCCACGGGGCCAACGATGCTTGCGGGCATAGGCATCGTGGGGTAGCGACACATGCGAGCATTGCACCTGCGTGCAGAGGCGCCGCGAGGCAGCGACGCCTATGGGCACCGCGCCTGCAAGGGCGGCGGTGCCCGTAGGGGCGCCCACTTGTAGGGGCGATAGGGTGACGACGGCTGCAACACAGCAAAGCAAGAAGGGTTTAGGTTTTTGAGCAAAAAGATAATTTTACCCCTATGAATTTAAGAAATTACAATTCTATCCTTTTGTTTAAATTACTAAAATATCCCTCATAATTCAAAAAATTCCCTACATGTCCCTAATTTCAGAAAATATTAATTAATTAATAAAATTATTATTATTATTATTATTTTCTAGTAGTCTTACATGATGATGATGTGTATATGTGATTATTATATGTGGACGGATGATCATGGACCGTGTGATGTGTGTGCACTTGTGATTATTATTATTGGGGCCTACGAGCCTCCATTTTATTTCTCGTTTATTGTTGGGCCTACGTGCCTATGATTAAGTTGTAATCACACGAGGAGGCACAACGGGAGTGTGGAAGTGATTGCGGGACCCACGAGGCCGAGACGGACGATCGCGATGCATGGAGATCCGTCGAGTTGTCGATAGAACCGACGAGGATGAGATAGATGATCACTAGGCATGGAGATGCACCGCTGCACACATAGATCTTGATATGAGTGATTAGGCCCACTAGCTCGGGCCTGATCACATTAGGCTATGGTCCCTGATCATTTAGTGTAATTCCTTATATATCTACTAGATATGTATATATATTTGCATGTGATGTAGATATATTTTAAATATGTATGTGTGTGATATGTCATTTTAGGAGACGAAAACAAAATCCCCTCTCGATAATATTAAGTCAGTAAACGTGAGGCAATTAAATTGACCCACGTGGCCTTCCATCGTTATAAGTAGGGATCGATTCTCGATGTAGGTTGAGTTGGTCGAGTCTCTCGAGTCTCACCTATATCCCGATTCGCTATCTTGCCTATGACATAGAGATGTCACTAGCGACCTAAGAACATGGTATTCTTGGTCGAATCCCTCAAGGGTATGTCATCAAATCAGACTCATCTTCTAACGATGGTGGACTTAACTGAAGATCATGGTTGGTAGAGTCCCTCGAGACCATGGTGGTTCGGAGGTCGAACATGACGGGAATCATAAGGAGTTGTGATCGGCAAGAGTTGCCTATCTTTTGGGCTTAGTGTGATTGGTCGAGTCCCTCGAGGTTACACTAGACGCTGATTGGATCCCGATCCCCACTAGAAGTCTGTTGGAGACTTTCATTTCATGTGTTGAGGGTGTCGCGTGACTCACTAGTAAAATTGTGGGAGTAGATTAAGATAGAAGTCCATATCTTGATTATTTATTTTCTACAAAATCTGCATGTTATTTATTTCTGCTACATCTTTATTTTCAAAAAATGTCGTATTCAAATCCTTTACGTGGCATACTTGATGTCAACCGCCTCACTAGTCCGAATTATACAGATTGGCTGCACAACTTGAGAATTGTTCTCACGACAGAGAAAATCATGTTTGTCCTTGATATAGTGATGCCTACGCCCGAGGAAGGGGAAAGCGAGGATGAGATCACTCGCTATGTAAAGTACATAAATGACTCCATTCTTGCTCAGTGTTACATATTGGGCTCCATGACTCTTGATTTACAAAGACAGTATGAAAAGATGGATGCCATATCCATTCTCCTACATGTCCATAAACTATTTGAGAAACAAGTAAGAACTCAATGATATGAGATATCCAAGAGCCTTTTCCACGCTAGGATGACTGAGGGGACACTGGTTCAGAACCATGTCCTAAAAATGATTGAGTGGATAGAGAAACTCATAGGTCTAGGAATGGTCTTAGAGGATAACCTGTGTGTAAATCTTGTGCTTTAGTCCCTACCAAATTCCTTTTTATAGTTTATAATGAATTTTAATATGAACAAGTTTAAGCTGACTCTCTTTGAGCTCCTCAATATGTTGAGGGAGGCAGAGAGCACTATCAAAATGAGAAGCCAATTCTCTATACTAGTGAGACCAGAAAGAAAAGGAAGGCAGAAAAGTCCCTTAAGAAAGGCAAGGGCAAGGGCAGACCACGTAAAGCAAAGGTTACTAAGAAAGACCCAGCAAAGGATAAAGGCCAGTGCTTCCACTACGGAAAAGATAGGCATTGGAAGAGGAACTGCAAAGACTACCTTACAGAGAGGATGAAATAGAAGCTTGGTGAAGCTTCAGATACTATTATGGATATAAACATGTCCAAGAGGAAACGTGATGAGCATACCTATGGCAATGTAGGCTAGGTCACATCCATGTGGGAAGGATTCAAAAGTTACTAAAGGATGGATATCTATATCCATTCGACTATGAGTCATATGCAACTTGCGAGTCTTGCCTTTGTGGAAAACTAACCAACTCTCCTCTTAGTGGAACTGGAGAGAGAGCTACTAAGCTGTTAGAACTCATACATAGTAATGTATGTGAACCCATGTCAACTCATGCCATAGGTGGTTACTCATACTTTATTACTTTTACTAATGATTTCTCAATGTATGGACATGTGTACTTGATGAAGTATAAGTCTGAGGCATTTGAGAAATTCAGAGAGTATAATAATAAAGTAGAGAACCAGACTGGAAAGAGTATTATGACTTTTTAATCAGATCAAGGATATGAGTACTTAAGTACAAAGTTCACCTAGTTCCTCAAAGACCATGGGATTCTATCCCAATGGATACCTCCTTATACACCTCATCTCAATGGTGTATATGAAAGGAGGAATCGTACACTATTAGACATGGTGCGGTCCATGATGAGTTTTATTGACCTACCCATCTCATTCTACGGATATATCATAGAGACCGTAGCTTATTTTTTGAACAGAGTTCCAACTAAGTCGATAGTGTCTATACCATATGAGATATGGAAAGGGAAGAAGCTTGATCTTAAGGTTGTTAAGATTTGGGGTTGTCCTGCCCACATCAAAAGTCATAACCCCAACAAATTGGAATCAAGGATAGAGCGGTACAAGTTCGTGGGATACCCCAAGGAAACTTATGAGTATTATTTCTATTATCTCGAGGACCAAAAGGTCTTTTGTATCCAAGAGAGCGATGTTCCTTCAGAATGAACACATTCTTGGCAAAGACAATGGGAGCATGATAGAGTTGAGCAATGTTGGAGAACTTAGCTACAACACCACTCCATAGCCGGAGTCTGTTCAAATACCTAGCACACAAGTTCCAACTTTATGTAGGTCCGGTAGAGTATCCCATCCTCTTGAGAGATATATGCGACATATTAAAAGAGATGATGTTGAGGATATTGATCCTTAGACCTACGAGGAGGCTATTACAAGTATAGACTCTGGCAAGTGGCAAGAAGCCATGAATTCTGAGATGGATTACATGTACTCCAATAAGATTTAAAACCTAGTTGATGCACTTAAGGGTATTGTACCCATCGGTTGTAAGTGAATCTTCAAGAAGAAAATTGGAGTATATAGAAAGGAAAAGACCTATAAAGCAAGGCTAGTGGGTAAGGGGTATCATCAAAGGCAAAGTATTGATTATGATGAAACCTTCTCACCCGTAGCCATGCTAAAATTCATCTGAATTCTATTGGTTATTACAGCACAATATGATTATAAGATCTAGCAGATGAACGTGAAAATTACATTCCTCAATGGCAACCTCGAGGAGGAGGTGTATATGATACAGTTTGAGGGATTCATATCCAAAGACTACCTAAATAAGGAGTGTAGGTTGCTTAAGTTCATTTATGGACTAAAGCAAGCTTCCCAAAGTTGGAACATAAGATTTGATAAGGCAATTAGATCTTATTACTTCATTAAGAACAAAGATGAGTCTTGTTTATATAGGATGGTAAGTGGGAGCGCTATCACCTTCTTGGTGTTATATTTGGATGACATCCAGATCATTGGGAATGATGTAGGAATGTTATCCACAGTAAAGGTTTGGTTATCTAGACACTTCTCTAGGAAAGACTTAGGGGAAGCATTGAATATCTTAGGTATTCGGATCTATAGAGATAGATCCAAGAGGATTCTTGGCTTATCCCAATCCAAGTACATAGACACCATTGTTAAAATGTTTGGTATAGAAAATTCCAAAAGACGTCTTATATTGATGAGACATGGGGTATCGCTTTCTAGGAGTACATCCCTAAAGACTCTTGAAGAAAGAGCAAACATAGATAGAATACCCTATGCCTTTGTGATATGATTTATCATGTATGTCATGCTATGTACCAGGCCTAATATAGTACATACTTTGAGTGTCATGAGTAGGTATCAAGCGGATCTAGGCTTGGAACACTGGAAAGTAGTAAAGTGTATCCTTAAGTACTTGAAGAGGACTAAGGATCTTTTACTAGTATATGGAGGTAGTAGCCTCAGGGTTGAAGGCTACATGGACTCAAGTTTTCAGTTCGATGTCGATGATAGTAAGTCTAATTCCGGGTATGTGTATACCCTAAATGGAGGAGTAGTGTATTGGAAGAGTTCCAAGCAAGATACTATTGCTAACTCGACCACAAAGGTGGAGTACATTGCTGCAGCAGAGGCAACAAAAGAGGGAGCTTGGATGAAGAAGTTTATCACAGATCTGGGAGTCTTGCCAGGTAGTGAGGAGCTGATTCCCTTATATTGCGACAACAATGGGACGATTGGTTAAATGAGGGAACTTGGGTCACGATTGAAGTGTTTTGAGGAAGTTCCACCTAATCAGAGAGATCGTGACCCGAAGAGATATAGTAGTGGAAAGAGTTCCATCCGAAGATAACATCATAGATCCCTTGACAAAGCCATTATGTCATATTGTCTTTGTGCATCACAAGGGTCTAATGGGAATCAAACACATAGGTGATTAGTTTTAGGTCAAGTGAGAGATCGCTAGTCATAGGTGCCTTGCAAGCTAATCAAGTGAGTGATGGCACGTGTGACTTGACACGCAGTCTTTTTGCCTATTATTATTATTCGATATTTTATTACTTTATATTGATTGTTGTATATATATATATATATATATATATATATAGTGATGTCCTTGGATCTATGCAATGAGAATCGAATCATGATGAGATCGCGATAATGAGACCGATTCACCTTTAAACATATACCCTAAATAATCCCGGTTATATATTTCTTGAGAAGGACATCGAGATAACTAGATAGACTAGTATGATGTATACCCGTCCATATGATGGATATAGCGGATCTCATAACTGCTTGTGTGGGGACACTAGGGATACAGTACCTGCTCATTGGATGTAGCAAGTCTCCAATGAGCACCTGCTCATTGGAGAATGAGTTCACTAATTGATCTGCGTACGGAATGTTGAATGGTTGACGATGCCTTATTGTCAGACAACGATTTCATAGTCCCAATGGTGTATCTGGTTCTTAGACTTGAGATATTAAGAATGTCCTATATGAGTACTCCACTCTTTGATACCAAACTTATAAGTCTAGATGTTCCAAATCTAGCACAACTAGTCATCAAGAGTAGTAGCCAACCTTACGAGAACTATTGAGTGTCAATAGAGAATCATCCACTCTCGGTGTCATGAGAGGAATATCCCATGTATTCTAGCTTAGACAAATCCCTAAACAAGGTCATTCGGATTGAGAGAGAAAAAGTTCTATAGGAGAATCCAATTAGAGCGAGACTCGAGTAGAAACCGTATGGGTGTGATAGCACCATGCTCGATATATGGTCTTTGGGATTTTAGATAGATGATGGACTATAGGTACATGGTAAAAGAGGACAGACAAGTTTAATAGATTCGATTCCTTTATATCGTCTGAGGACTACGGCGTAGTGGCCTAGTACATCCGTAGTCGATGAGTCAAGTGAATTATTATAGAGATAATAATTCACTAATTCAGAAGGAGTTTTGATAGGTATGACTCACGGCCAGCTTGATATTGGGTTTGGAAGGTCACACACATATGGTAGGTGTTGGGATGAGTAGAGGTTCGGATATGAGATATCCACCGGAGCCCTTATCTTATTGGATATCCAATAAGCCCCTGAATTATTAGATCCTATGGATGAGATCCAATCAGAGCCAATAAGAGATTATTGGACTAAGAGACTTGGGTAGTTGGATAGAGATCTAATACCCAATAGGGTATGATCCATTAGGGTTAAGTTGATAGGGAACCTCTATAAATAGGAAGGAACCAATAGATTATATGCTAGAGCCTCTTTGGGTTGTCATCTCCTATTCTCCTTCCCTTCTCCTCAAATAGCAGGCTTGAAGATTATAGGAGTATCGTCATAGCTCTACTATGTTAATCACCGCTAGAGAGGAGGATGCTTGACCTCCTTCACCCTCTCCTAGAGATCTACAAGGATTCAAGGATATATGATCTCCCTAAGTAACATAATCTTTAATATATGTGTGGTTTAAGTTTTGTGGATTTTGCATACGAATCTTCGCACAATGATGAACACATCTTTGGGAATTTGAGAATTTTATTTTAATGTTCTTCCACTGCACATGTGATGTGCCCTAAGATTTCCCTACAGGTGGTATGCCAGGCTGGGCGGTGGTATCGCCTAGTGTTAGTGCTATAGGTGGTGGTACTGCCCAACACAAGTGGTGGTACAACTAGGACCCGAGAAATCCGTGATGAGACCTTTTTTTGCTCCAATTTTAAAGCCATTTAGGGTCTATAAATACCCCAGCTATTCCTACTTAGAAGAGCACAAATTTGAGCAAAATAGGGGGAAAGAATACTTGAGTAAAAATTGTAATCTCTCTAGATTAGTAAGTCTCTTCCTCTTAGAGTTAGAAGGTTTCTAAGGGAGGAGTGAGGTCTAAAAGAGATGTGTAAAGGTTCTCTCTTGAGATTGTGAAAAGGAGAAAAGAATGTAAAAGAGTAGTTGATCTTTGCCCATTGAAGGAAGATCACTAGTGAAAGCCAGTGGCCTCGAGTGAAGAGGAATTAGGAGTAAATATAGGTCACGACGACCGAACCACTATAAAACTTAGTTTGCATTTACTTAAAGCTCTTTACTTTTATTGCAAACTGTTTTGTTTACTTATTCACTATTCCTATGAACGCTTTTAAGTTAAAGCCTTCCGGTTATATATTTCTTGAGAAGGACATCGAGATAACTAGATAGACTAGTATGATGTATACCCGTCCATATGATGGATATAGCGGATCTCATAACTGCTTGTGTGGGGACACTAGGGATACAGTACCTGCTCATTGGATGTAGCAAGTCTCCAATGAGCACCTGCTCATTGGAGAATGAGTTCACTAATTGATCTGCGTACGGAATGTTGAATGGTTGACGATGCCTTATTGTCAGACAACGATTTCATAGTCCCAATGGTGTATCTGGTTCTTAGACTTGAGATATTAAGAATGTCCTATATGAGTACTCCACTCTTTGATACCAAACTTATAAGTCTAGATGTTCCAAATCTAGCACAACTAGTCATCAAGAGTAGTAGCCAACCTTACGAGAACTATTGAGTGTCAATAGAGAATCATCCACTCTCGGTGTCATGAGAGGAATATCCCATGTATTCTAGCTTAGACAAATCCCTAAACAAGGTCATTCGGATTGAGAGAGAAAAAGTTCTATAGGAGAATCCAATTAGAGCGAGACTCGAGTAGAAACCGTATGGGTGTGATAGCACCATGCTCGATATATGGTCTTTGGGATTTTAGATAGATGATGGACTATAGGTACATGGTAAAAGAGGACAGACAAGTTTAATAGATTCGATTCCTTTATATCGTCTGAGGACTACGGCGTAGTGGCCTAGTACATCCGTAGTCGATGAGTCAAGTGAATTATTATAGAGATAATAATTCACTAATTCAGAAGGAGTTTTGATAGGTATGACTCACGGCCAGCTTGATATTGGGTTTGGAAGGTCACACACATATGGTAGGTGTTGGGATGAGTAGAGGTTCGGATATGAGATATCCACCGGAGCCCTTATCTTATTGGATATCCAATAAGCCCCTGAATTATTAGATCCTATGGATGAGATCCAATCAGAGCCAATAAGAGATTATTGGACTAAGAGACTTGGGTAGTTGGATAGAGATCTAATACCCAATAGGGTATGATCCATTAGGGTTAAGTTGATAGGGAACCTCTATAAATAGGAAGGAACCAATAGATTATATGCTAGAGCCTCTTTGGGTTGTCATCTCCTATTCTCCTTCCCTTCTCCTCAAATAGCAGGCTTGAAGATTATAGGAGTATCGTCATAGCTCTACTATGTTAATCACCGCTAGAGAGGAGGATGCTTGACCTCCTTCACCCTCTCCTAGAGATCTACAAGGATTCAAGGATATATGATCTCCCTAAGTAACATAATCTTTAATATATGTGTGGTTTAAGTTTTGTGGATTTTGCATACGAATCTTCGCACAATGATGAACACATCTTTGGGAATTTGAGAATTTTATTTTAATGTTCTTCCACTGCACATGTGATGTGCCCTAAGATTTCCCTACAGGTGGTATGCCAGGCTGGGCGGTGGTATCGCCTAGTGTTAGTGCTATAGGTGGTGGTACTGCCCAACACAAGTGGTGGTACAACTAGGACCCGAGAAATCCGTGATGAGACCTTTTTTTGCTCCAATTTTAAAGCCATTTAGGGTCTATAAATACCCCAGCTATTCCTACTTAGAAGAGCACAAATTTGAGCAAAATAGGGGGAAAGAATACTTGAGTAAAAATTGTAATCTCTCTAGATTAGTAAGTCTCTTCCTCTTAGAGTTAGAAGGTTTCTAAGGGAGGAGTGAGGTCTAAAAGAGATGTGTAAAGGTTCTCTCTTGAGATTGTGAAAAGGAGAAAAGAATGTAAAAGAGTAGTTGATCTTTGCCCATTGAAGGAAGATCACTAGTGAAAGCCAGTGGCCTCGAGTGAAGAGGAATTAGGAGTAAATATAGGTCACGACGACCGAACCACTATAAAACTTAGTTTGCATTTACTTAAAGCTCTTTACTTTTATTGCAAACTGTTTTGTTTACTTATTCACTATTCCTATGAACGCTTTTAAGTTAAAGCCTTTTTGGATATCGGTGTTAATCGTACAAAGATTTCCAAATCGACGTAAGTTTTACGATAACACTAATTCACCCCTCCCTCTTAGTGCCGACTCGATCCTAACAATTGGTATTAGAGCTATGTTTTTCTCATTTGGTATAACACCCAAAAGTAATAGCTTTTATTGGATTTTAAGAGGGTCACTCTATCATTCGTTCACTTATGTTTAATGGGATAGACTACATATATTGAAAAACTCGAATGAGAGTTTTCTTGGTTTCTTTAGATTTAAATTTATGAAATATCATTAAAAACATATTTCAAAAGTCTTAAATAATTTGGAGAAGAAAACTTTCTCTTTCAATGTGAAAGCTATGAATGCTTTATTTTGTGCCTTAGACAAAAAAGAATTTAATCATGTTTCTATTTGCGAAATTGTGCATGACATTTGGCACACTCTTGAAATCACACATAAAGACACTAGTAGAGTTAAAGATTCAAAAATTAATTTTTTGATGCATGATTTTAAATTGTTTCGAATGAAGCCAAGTGAAACTATTGTTAATATGTACACCCATTTTACGGATGTCATCAATAGTTTAAAAGCTTTTGGCAAATATTTTTTGAATCTTGAACTTGTTAATAAAGTTTTACGATCTCTTCCTAAAAATTGGGATTCGAAAGTAACAGCAATACAAGAGGCAAAAGACTTAAATAAGTTTCCACTTGAAGAACATATCGGGTCTTTAATGACCTATGAAATGAGTTGTATAACACAAAATAAACATAAAAACTACCTTCCAAATAACAAGAAGGATTTGGCATTTCGAACAATATAATACCACTTGAGTGATAATTCAAGTGATGATAATGATGACTTTGAACTTCTCATTATAAATTTTAAAAAGTTCATAAAACAAGAATCAAATAATAAAAATAAATTTAAAAAGAAGAGGTTGCCAAAAAAGAAGAAGGCACTCAAGGCAACTTGGGATGAAATGAGTGCATCCGAAGATGAGGAGCAAGCCGATGAAGACAAAGTGATGAACTTCGCTTTGATGACTCTCAACGATGAGGTAAATGACTCACCCAAAACTCCTTTACTTTACTATAAAATTACTTGATGCTTTTCATGAGTTATTTTTAAATTAATTAGTAAAAATATATATATCATGCTTCTCTTTCTAGTGATTTTGAAAAAAATTTAAAAATTTGAGCATGACAATTGCATGTTAACTCCTAGCACTAAAAGTTAGATTCACTTAAAAAGAAAAATATACTACTACAATAAACAAAATAATTTTGATTAAAAATGATTTATGTTTAATGAAATCATACTTGATGATTTAATCATGCATAATTATGTAATGATGCAATGAAAATGTTAAAAAGTTTTGGTATCATACTTGATGATTTTATATTTAATTATGCATGATGATTTGAAGTAATAATGATTTTTGGGTGATTTATGGTCTATTGATCTTGATGATTTCTATAATAAGATTTGCTCTTTCGATTTTAAACTATGATGCATGTTTTGATGTGGTGTACAAAAAAGTTGGGCATACTTGTAAGAAATCAAATCACTTAAATTGAAACAACTAAAAAGAGGAAAGCATTTTTCTTGAAAATTTCTCAATCTCAATCTTATCGATTTTTCAATGAGAAATTGATAAATCTATTTGTCATTTTGAATCTCTTGAAAGTGATTTTGATGATTTGAATTTGAATGAGTTTTATCCTAATCATGATCTTGATTTCTCGATATTTGATACTTGAGATTTTTTAATAAATCAAGACCTCTTCTCTTTATTCTCGTATGATTCTTACATTTTATTTAACAGGAGATTTTTTTTATGAATCATGATTTTTTGAATTATAACTTGAGATTTTTCTTTTATCCAAATCATGATCTTGATTCTTTGATAATTATAACTTAAAATCTTTTATGAATCAAGATATCTTATTACATGTTCTTATTTTATTTTAGAGGAGTTTTTCTATATAAATCATGAGATTTCTTATGCATGAATTAAAATATTCTACCATTTTATTCTCTTATGTTTCTTTTTGTCATTTACTAAAAAGGAGAATTATATATATGAATCATGGTTTCTCTTGATTTCTCAGAATTATAACTTGAGAATTTTTGTTATAAATCAAAATCATTTACTATGATTTTTTTCTTTTCACTATTTGACTTATCCAAATAGACCATGATATGTCACTTGACTTCTTGATGTTTACTCCTTTGTATCTATGGTTGTATACCTTTTTTCATGAATTGTATATCTCATATTCAAGTTAATTTTTCTTGATATATTTCATGTGATGATTTGAAAAATGATATAATGGGAAATGTTTGACACTATTGTAACTATCCCTTCTTTTTGATAATGACAAAGGGGGAGCAAAACTTGCTAGCTTGCTCAACTCAGAAGAGAAGTAAAATATTACAAACTTACACATCATAAAGAGAGGCAAATCTTGCTAGCTTGCTCATATGAAAAGAGAAGCAAAAAGTACTATCTTGCAAATCTTAAGAGAAGCAATGTTTGCTAACTTACATATTTCAAGTAGATACAAAAATAGGCTATCTTGCACATCTCAAAAGATGTAAAATTTTGCTAACTTTCATATGTGAAAAACTTGCTAGCTTGCATGTTCAAAACTAACTATCTTACTAGCTTACATATCTACAAACTTGCTAGTTGCACTTCTTTTTTTTGCCAATGACAAATGGGGAGAAAGAATTGCTAGTATGCATATCTCAAAAGAAAATTACTAGCTTACATGTTGATGTTTCAAAAAGTTGAGATTATACTTATAATGCAATGAAGTGAAATTATATCTCAAAAACTTGCTAGTTGCACTTCTCCTTTTTGTTGATGACAAAGCGGGAGAAATTATGATGACGATTATACATGGAATGATGTATTAAAATTTATGATGTATTGAAATTTAGATTATGCATGATTTTATGATGACATGTTGCTTGGATTTATAATTTATTTATAAATTCAAAAGTTCTATCAATATGACATATTGATAGGGGGAGTTTAGTTAAACTCTATCATCAATTAGTTGTCATCATCAAAAAGGGGGAGATTGTTGAATCTCGCATTTTGATGATGAAACCAATTGATAGAGTTTATAATCTAATCTACGTTTTGAGTAACACATGACTAGCTTCGATCATGAAGAGACAATTAAAGCAGGAAAAATTAATGTTGGGTTGGAGTGGAACATGTTAGAAGATTAGACGTCAAGCTGGAGGATCGGAGATCGGAGTTACGGAGGTCAACATGCCGATTCGGCAAAAGGCCACAAAAGATAATGATACGTTGAAGGATTGGATGAAGCGCCGATGAAGCAATGACATGCCGAACAACATGTTATTAATGCTTTGTAATAATTGTTTAGATCGAAGTAGTTTTAGTTATAATTGGATTAGTTTAGAATGTAATTAAGCCAACTCAATTAGAGGCTAACTGAGTCTAAAGTGGGGCTATTTTGGGCCAAGAGAAAGGCCCATTAAGTAACCCAAAAGTTGGGTTAGGTGGTAGCGCTACTAGATACTCAGTCTCCAAGACATAGTCTTCGAGAATGTGTCAAGAGGTAGTTCCGCCAGATTGGGCGGTGGTACCGCCCAGTGTCAAGCTGTGGTACTGCTAGTCTGGGCAATGGTACTGCCCAAACATAGTTCCCCAAACTGTGTCAAGCGGTGGTACTACCCTGTAACATTCCCCATTTCTTAAAATTTAGTAAATGCTTGTTTGTAAATATGAGGATTATTTAATAATTTTTTTATATTAAATAATATTATATTAAAAGTTTATGGCTAGGGACCTAAGAGTAAATATTAGAAATTTGATATGATTTATGAAAGATTCAGATTTAAGTTAAAGAAAAAAAAAATAAAAAATGGTGGACATGTGTCAATAGCTAACATAAGGTTGGTGCTACTTATGTTTGCTCTAAAGATGACACATAGCCCATTTCATGCATGCGTGACACCTTGCAACCCTTGTATTAGACAAACCCAAGTAATTAAAGTAATTAGATGAGAGATTAAAGAAGAAAACTTAAGTTTCTGCAACCAACGGTAGTTTGAGAAGAGAAGGGAAGAAGAAGAAGAAGAAGAAGAAGAAGAAGAAGAAGAAGAAGAAGAAGAAGAAGAAGAAGAAGAAGAAGAAGAAGAAGAAGAAGAAGAAGAAGAGGAAGAGGAAAAGGATGTTTTGCTTGAGGTTTTGCATCAACTCCCCACAATTGGGAATCAAATTCTTCTAAGGCAAGTATTCTAACCCCATCCTACAGAATTCCTAATCTCTGTTTTTATTTTAATTCTTCATAATTTGAAAGATTTCAGCTTAGCACCAAACCTTTCTTTCGTTTTGATACAAAGCCATGAATTTGTAATTTTTTGATAATCTGACCTCTATGCACTGTTTCGGACTTAAATTTTAGCACTAAACTCTGATTTCTGCAAAACCTAATCCATTTGAAAGGAAACTAAAAGACCTTTATTTTGATACCTAGATTGAATGATTTGGAGTTTAAATGCCTACTAAGACTTCTATTTTAATTAACCCTATATATTTTGCAAACTAGGGACTATAATTTCTGACCTCTTGTTGCTTAACTACTTATAACTTTCTGCTGGGAACTCAGATATATGCAAAGTATGATTTTTGGAAACTAGACTCAAAAATATTTCTGTGCTTACCTGATTTGGAATTTTTGGAGTATAATTGTAAACTTAAACATCTATTTTCATTGACCCTGTGGATTCAGTAAAACAGAGCTGATGTTTTCAGACCTTTCGCTTCAAAATTATCTATAACTCCCTATTGTAAACTCCAATTCTTGCAAAACTTGATTTACCTAAAACTAAATTGACACAGCTTTCGAATGAGATCTACTTTGTATAAATTAGAGAACAATTGGTTATCCAAAAAATTCATATAACGTGCCTCTCAAATTCTGCCAGAATCAAGCTTTGGTCGATTTCACCTCTTCTTATTTCTTCTCTTTGGAAATTGATTTTGGTAGAAACCCTTACTTCAATTGAGCTTTACATTATTG
>LVTN01000200.1:0-40146 GCA_001649415.1 Musa itinerans
CATCATCAAAATCTGAGATTCAACAGTTTCTCCCATCGGGAAGGTGATCTCGGGCGCCTGGGGTTGCCTCGGGCACTTCTCTATGGTTGCTCGGGCATAAGCCTTTTGGGTCCTTCAATCACGGACCAAAATGCTTAAGCGGGAGTTAACGTAGTACACTTATCAGGCCCATATAAGCCAATCATACACATTGCCCACTTCCGATGTGGGACTAATGGGATGTCCCATCGAGTTGGTCAGTTCTCCTTCTTAGCAGCACCTAGAGTTGCCCTCGGGTAGGTTTTGGTCGTGGCCTTTTGTTCTCTCGTTTTCTCGCCACCAATGCTTTGGCGGCTACATATTGGTTGGCATGTTGAAGCATTTCGGGAATGGCCATAAGGGGTTGTTCGACCAGCGACCAAAAGAACTTGGAGGGTCGGAGTCCCATTAGAAAAGCTTGCATTATCAAGGAAGGGTGAGTGTCGGGCAGCCCCTGGATTTCAATAGCAAAATGTGTTACAAAATGAGCAAGTGGCTCGTTGTCCTTTTGATTGAGACCAAGGAGCAGAGCTGCAGATGGCCTCGGTTGCACACTAGCCATGAAGTTGAGCTCGAACTCTTTGGCAAGTTGGTTAAAAGAGGCGATCGAGGCCGGTCTGAGACGGCTGTACCACATCCGGGCTGGGCCTCGAAGCAAGGTGGGGAATGCCCTGCACATGAGGGCGTCGGAAGTACCGTATAGGGCCTTTTGGGCCTGAAAGGCGACGACATGTTCAGTTGGGTCAGAGCCGCCATCGTAGGCTTTGAGAACAAGAAGGCGGAAGCTTGAAGGGATCGGCTTGTCTTGAACCTTGGGTGTGAAAGGTGATGCTCCTGAAGAGGCCTCGCCAAGTTCCTCCTTGGATTTGCGGAACTTGTGTTGAACTTCGTCAAGGCGCCGATTCACCGAGCATGGTTGTGCCCAGAGGGAGTCTGCCGAGTCAGACAATAGGGTGTCGGGCTCGGTGCTGCCGTTGCGGGGGTGTTAGAGGCTTCGCGCGTCATGTGCGGGTATCGACCTCGGGCTTAGTCGCGGTTCGGGCGACGCATCCACGGTCGCCATCGTGCGCTGCTAGGGGACCGAGAGCGGTGGAGGGGAATATGAGGGTTGCGTGGTTGCCCGGGGCGACAACTCCTGCTATGGCGTCAGTAGGAGCATCGGGAGTTGTCCTGGAGGCGAGATGAGGGAAACAATGGTCTGCATCATTCCCGCCAGGACTTGAACCTGGTGTGTTAGGTTGAGAAACGCCTCCATGGAGACGGAAGTTTGAGCAACAACCGCTCCCGAAGGCGATCACCCCGGATAAGTGAACAGCCTCCAGTAGCGTCCTGGGGTTGCTATGTGGGCTTCCTTCTCCGAGGGAGGTGGGTGTTGCTCCTCGAGCTCGGGAGTCGAGTGGGTCGGGGGGGTAGTTGTCGCCCGAGTGTTCAGTCAAGTGGCCGGGTTGAGGTTGATCTTGCGTCATCGGGCCCTCCTTCTAGCGCCAAAATAATAGTGATCCTTTACACCGTCGCAGAGCGAGCTGGCACGGTTTGGTTTGGTCCCGGGTGCGCAAGATCGTCCTCCTCCGGCGGGTTAGGTTTGAGCTCTGGCTTTCGAGTCGGGGGCTCCCTGGGGCTGACCGTCTACTCCTCGGGCTCCGGTTCCTGCACACAGGTCAGGGTCGGGAAGGGGCTCCTGACTTCGACCTCTCTGAAGATCTTGTTAGTGTTGAGTGGCCAGAGTCCAACCTCTTCTGTCTGACCCCTCGAGGGGTTTTTATCTTCCCCTCAAGGGGACTAGTCGTACCTGGGTTGTTTATTACCGTCGGCGTTGTACTCGGTTTGTCACAGTCTCGGTTTTTGTGGGTTGGGGGGTACTCTGCGGGCGTCGCTCCGGTAGTTCAGAACGACGTTGGGCGCGGTTAGCGCCATCCCGGCCTTTGCGAGACGGCGTGGTATTTAGCAGGCGCCGTCCTGTCCTTTTGCTGGGCGGCGCTGCACTCAGTCGGCGTCGTCCCGGCTTTTACGGGATGACACTGTGCACGGCCGGTGTCGTCCGGCCTTTGCAAGATGATGTTGTACTTGGCGGGTGCTGTGCTGGGCTGGCGCCGTCCCGGCCTTTGCGGGATGACACTGTGCCAACCCAGCTTTTGTGGGCCGGTGCGGTACTCGCTCGGTGTCGTCCCGACCTCTCCGGGATGATGCTGTGCTTGGTCAGCGTTGTCCGACCTTTGCGGGATTTGTGTTGACTGAGGCGTGCTATCGTATATGCTGATGTGGTCATGAATAGTGGTAAATTCCTATGTGTCATATCACTTTTGCATGTCAGAACACAACGTGGTAGATGATAAATGATTTACATATATGGACGATCCAATATCATGGCACTATCATATCGGATAGCACGTTAGCTCAAATCCATAGTGCCTTTCGAGTACATAGTTACCTTGACACAATAGAAAGACTCCCCACGTCCGAGCAACCATATTATCAGTCATGCAAACCATACAAGTGGTAATCATAATAATGTTGCATGGTTCTAGAAATTATTGATTTCATGAAACGTACTCTCTCATCTTATTACTGGAGGAGATCCACTATAAAAATCTCCATGTGAGTTGTTCACACTCTTAAACTTAGCACACATTTTATTTTTTGAATCTTTCGATTCACTCGCTAACCGGCTTGTTAGTAGAAGGCCTTATCGAGTCACCTCAACCCCGACTTAAAGCCTTGCAATGTTGGTGAACAAATGTGCCGTGGCTAGTGAGTTAACACGGCTTGGTCCACGGGTCGATGTCGGGAGTCTCTTGTCGGCTGAGCTGGCTGTCGAGGTCGACCAAGCCCTCGCGATAGGGTGCTGATCAGCATTCCTCGGTCCAGGTGCTAGTTGATGGCTCACCGTGGGGACGTCGGTCGGCGACTTTGGAGGCTGGGACGCTCGCCGGTCGTGGGTGGCCGCTTTCTTGCAAAAGTGGCCTTCGTCGGGTGATTCCCGACTTTGGCCCATCCGACGAGCAAGTCAGTGGAGTATTCAATTGTTTATCCCTCCTAGGCTGGATGCCGGCCATAGGTCTTTATACTACTGTACGAGGGTCGGTCGTACGCGGGTTGGCGTGGTGGATGTACCAAACAACGCCTTGGTACAGATTCTGACTCGGCGTGTCTTGGGGGCGTCGTCGTCTCGGGATTCCCGAGACATGCCGAGTAGCGCCTTGGTACGGTCTCTGACTCAGCGTGTCTTAGGGGCGGCGTCATCCCGGGAATGCCTTATCACTTCTCCCCCCCCCCCCCCGGTCCAGGCGCCCCATGGGGCAAGGGCCGAGAGGCATGCTTGGGTCGGAATGCTACGATTGTGTTGATTGCTTGTGAGTGGAACCTGGGTTGGCTCATCGTGGGGTGGTTTGGAGGGGTAGTGCCCTGCGCCTCGCACCTCGGGAAGGGTTAATTCTGCTAATCGGGCGGCCAGGGCCAGATGAGGCGAGACCAACGTGTCGTAGGTCGGATAACCGGTTTGGCGTGGCTCGGAGTTACGACCGGCGAGTTGTAAGTCGGAGATCGAGTTGGAGCAACTTGGTTAGAGATTTGATGAGTCGCAAGTCGGAGATTGACGCAGAGTGACTCGAGCAACGGACTAGGTCGGTGAGGTGTGGCTCGAGCGTTGGACTGGCCGAGAGGCGATTGGCCGCGAGGCGAGGTTCGTGCGTTGGATTGGCTGTGAGATGCAACTCGGGCATTAGACTGGTTGCGAGGCGTGGCTTGAGCGTTGGATTGGCCGAGATGCGACTCGGGCATCAGGCTAGCTACGAGGCGTGGCTCAAGCGTTGGATTGGTCAAGATGCGACTCGGGCATCAGATTGGCTGCGAGGCGTGGCTCGAGCGTTGGATTGGCCAAGATGCGACTCGGGCATTAGACTAGCTGTGAGGCGTGGCTCGAGCGTTGGATTGGCCGAGGTGCGACTCGAGCATTAGGCTGGCCGTGAGGCGTGGCTCGGGCGTTAGATTGGCGGAGATGCGACTCGGGCATTAGACTGGCTGCGAGGCGTGGCTCGAGCATTGGATTGGCCGAGATGCGACTCGAGCATTGGATTGGCTGAGATGCGACTCGGGCATTAGGCTGGTTGCGAGGCATGGCTTGGGCAGGAGCTTGGACCTATGGGCCGAGTGACTAAACTCGGGCTCAGGTCTTTGTGCTGACGGGTCGCAAGTCGGGAACTGATCTAAAGCGACTCGGGCAGGAGCTGAACCTGTGGGCCGAGTGACTAAGCTCGGGCTCAGGCTTTGGTGCCGGTGGGTCGCAAGTCGGGAGCAATCTGGAGCGACCCGGGCAGGAGCTGAACCTATGGGCTGAGTGACTAAGCTCGGGCTCAAGTTTTGGTGCCGGCGGGTCGTAAGTCGAGGGCGATCTGGAGCGACCCAAGCAGGAGTTGGACCTATTGGCCGAGTGACTATACTTTGGCTTAGGTTTCTGGTGTCGACGGGTCGCAAGTCGGGAGCGATCTGGAGCGACCCGAGCAAGAGCTGAGCCTGTGGGTCGAGTGACTAAGCTCGGGCTTAGGCTTTGGTGCTGGCGGGTCGCAAGTCGGGAGCGATCTGGAGCGACCCGGGCAGGAGTTGGACTTGATGGCCGAGTGACTAAGCTCGGGCTTAGGCTTTGGTGCTGGCGGGTCGCAAGTCGGGAGCGATCTGGAGCGACCCGAGCAAGAGCTGAGCCTGTGGGTCGAGTGACTAAGCTCGGGCTTAGGCTTTGGTGCTGGCGGGTCGCAAGTCGGGAGCGATCTGGAGCGACCCGGGCAGGAGTTGGACTTGTTGGCCGAGTGACTAAGCTCAGGCTCAGGCTTTTGGTGCCGACGGGTCGCAAGTCAGGAGCGACCTGGGCAGGAGTTGGACTTGTTGGCCGAGTGACTAAGCTTGGGCTCAGGCTTTGGTGCCAGCAGGTCGCAAGTCGGGAGCCATATGGAGTGACCTAGGCAGGAGTTGAACCTGTGGGCCGAGTGACTAAGCTCGGGCTCAGGTTTTGGTGCCGGCGGGTCACAAGTCGAGGACAATCTGGAGCGACCCAAGCAGGAGTTGGACCTGTTGGTCGAGTGACTATACTCCGGTTCAGGTTTCTGGTGTCGACGGGTAGCAAGTCGGGAGCGATCTGGAGCGACCCGAGCAAGAGCTGAGCCTGTGGGTCAAGTGACTAAGCTCGGGCTTAGGTTTTGGTGATGGCGGGTCGCAAGTCGGGAGTGATCTGGAGCGACCCGGGCAAGAGTTGGACCTATGGGCCGAGTGACTATACTCGGGCTCAGGTTTTCGGTGCTGACTGGTCGCAAGTCGAGAGCGATCTAGAGTGACCCGGGCAAGAGTTGGGCTGGCGAGCCGCAAGTCGAGAACCGATCTGGAGCGGCTCGGGCAAGAGCTGGGCCGACGAGTCGCAAGTCAGGAACCGATCTAGAGCGGCTCGGGCAAGAGCTAGGCTGGCGAGCCGCAAGTCAGGAACTGATCTGGAGCGACTTGGGCAAGAGCTGGGCCGGCGAGCCGCAAGTCGGGAACCGATCTAGAGCGGCTCGGGTAAGAGTTGGGCTGGCGAGCTGCAAGTCGGGAATCGATCTAGAGCGGCTCGAGCAAGAGCTGGGCCGCCGAGCCGCAAGTCGGAAACCGATCTGGAGCAGCTCGGGCAAGAGCTGGGCCGGCGAGGCACAAATCAAGAACCGATATGGAGTGACTCGAGCAAGAGCTGGGTTGGCCAGCCGCAAGTCGGGAACTGATCTGGAGCGGCTCGGGCAAGAGTTGGGCCGGCAAGCCGCAAGTCGGGAACCGATCTGGAGCGGCTCGGGCAAGAGTTGGGCCGGCGAGCCGCAAGTCAGGAATCGATCTGGAGCGGCTCGGGCAAGGACTGGGCCGACGAGAGACCCTTTGTCACGAGCGGTGCCATCGCGCCATATGGCGTGTTGGCTGGGGCGACGCAACTTTTGACTCGGGCCGATCGGGCCTCCTGCGAGCTTTCGATGGGGGCGCCGGAGCCGCTCGGGCTTGCTCCATCCTTGGCCTCTTGTTGTCCTCACGCCTCCCTGCTATTAGGGCTTCAGCGGCGATGTACTGATTGGCGCGTTGGAGCATCTCGGGGATGGTCGCGGGTGGCTTCTCGATGAGTGACCAAAAGAATCTCGAGAGCCTCGAGCCCCTTAGGAATGCCTGCATGGCTACATAAGGGTGAGCGTCAGGGAATCCCCGGATTTCCACGGTAAAGTGCGCCATGAATTGGGAGAGTGATTCGCCCTCGTGTTGAGATAACGCCGGCAAGGTGGCGATTGAAGTCTTGGGTCGCACGCTGGCGAGGAAGCTTTGCTCGAACTCCCTTGTGAGCTGGTCGAAGGATGAGACTGAGAGTGGGCGTAGTCGACCGAACCATGTTCATACCGGTCCTCTGAAGGTGGTCGGGAACGCTCAACACATTAGGGCGTTAGAGGTGCCGTAGAGAGCCATCTGAGCCCGAAACGCCACGACATGCTCTGTGGGGTCGAAGCCACCGTCGTACATCTCTAATGCCAGCAGCTTGAAGTTTAGGGGGACAGGCTTGCCCTATACTTCCTGAGTAAAAGGGGATCCACCCGAGCCACCTTTGTTGGACTCGTTCCACGATTTCCGAAACTCGCGTTGGAACTCGTCCAGGCGTTGGTTGACCCGGGTCAGCTGGACCTTGAACGAGTCGTCCGTCGAGTCAGACGATATTGTTAGGACCGGAGTGGCACTAAGAGGCCACCTTTGTTGGACTCGTTCCACGATTTCCGAAACTCGCGTTGGAACTCGTCCAGGCGTTGGTTGACCTGGGTCAGCTGGACCTTGAACGAGTCGTCCGTCGAGTCAGACGATATTGTAGCAACGTTTCGTTTGAAACTGTTTCGATTGCATTTTAATTTGAAGGCATACGTAAGGAGACAAAGAAGTAGAGCATCAAAGTGAAGATGGTTTGCAGTAATATAAATGACAATAACATAAACACAAACTGATTTATAGTGGTTCGATCATGCGACCTACATCCACTTGCGAAGCCTTCTTCGATGAGGCTCCCAACTTCCATTAGCAAATTACTTTGAAGGGGAAGGACAAATACCCCTCTTACAACCTTTTACAAGTGGTTCACTCTCTTACAAATTTTCAAGGAGAAAGAAGGAGGTGAATACTCAAGCAATTGAAAACAAGACTTTGAATTCTCTTAGGTTCCCGATGCTGGAGGTGCCACCGCCCAGCCAGGCGGTGCCACCGCCCAGCCAGGCGGTGCCACCGCCCAGCCAGGCGGTGCCACCGCCCAGCCAGGCGGTGCCACCGCCCAGCGCTCGGGTGCTGGGGGGTGCAACCGCCTAGCCAGGAGGTGCCACCGCCCAGCTCTCGGGTGGTGGGCGGTGTAACCTCCCAGCCCAGGCGGTGCCACCGCCTTGCTCTCGGGTGCTAGGCGGTGCAACCGCCCAGTCTGGAGGTTCCACCGCCCGACACTTGGTTTCTTGGTTGGGCTTCAAACTTAGCCCAAACCAAGTCCAAGTTTGGGCCTAGTTGGCCCCTACTTGGGTCATAGGATTAACACCTAATCCTAGCCCTAATTAATGTGCTAACTACAATTTTAAAGACATTTTCTAAGCTATTACAAAGTCCATATGTCAAGACTTCTTCCGGCGAGCTTTCGGTGAACTTCCGGCGGTCTTCCGATAAATTCTCGGAAACCATTCTGCGGACTCCCGGCAAGCTCGTAGACTTCACGATTTGATCTTGGCGAGTTCCGACGAGCTTCTTCGGCAAGCTCCGATCTTTCTCGGTGAGCTCCACGAACTTCCAACGAACCTTCCGATGAGCTTCCGAAAAACCCTTCGGCAAGCTCCCTACTCATTCTCGGCTAGTTCCGGCAGCATTCCCGACGAACCTTCGGACTTCCGTCGAACTCTCGAACTCGCAACAAATCCTTCACGCTTGACTTCGATACTTTGTTTTGCTTTATGTCTTCATTGTTATCGTAGTTAATTCTGCACACACAAGCCAAAACTCTACTCCGATCTAGACAATTATTACAATGCGAATTGACATTCTATTGCCCGACACATCATTGGTTGGCGCTTCGTCCGATTCTTCAGCGCATCGTCCTCTCTTGCGGCTCGTTGCCCAATCGGCGGTTGACCTCCGCAACCCCGATATCCTTGGCGCAATTTCGCTCTCCTTGGCCCGATGCCCGACATCCAAAGCCTTCTACCGTCTAATATCTTGACGTGATCTCCTCCAGCGCACCATCAATTCCTCCTGCATCAACTGTCTAATCCTGATCGAGTAGACCTGCATCTCTCAAAATGCAGTTAAACATCTAAACACAATCAATTAGTTTCATCATCAAAATCCGAAATTCAACAGATATAGTGTCAGGCTCGGAGCGGGGCGATGTGATTCAGTAGGTTGCGGGTGTGCTCTGCTCGGGTGGACCTCTCAGGTCCGTTGTTTGCTCTCGGGCTTCTCCTGTCCCGACTTGGTCCCTGCTCGGCCCTTGCCGGGTCGGGTGAGTCGAGGAAACTGCTAGCCACACAATCTAGGGAATGAGTGGAATGAGCATTTGCATCATCCTTGCCATTGCTTGCACTTGCTTGGTCAGGCTAAGGAATGCCGCGGGTGTCACGACCGAGGGTCCTGTGGCAAGTCCGAGGGGCGACAACCCCGAGTCATTGAACAGGCGCCAGTAACGATCTGGCGTCGAGGCCGGGATTCCCCCATCCCTGAGGGCGGGGAGGGACTGATCCGCGGGCCCGACGGAGGGGTGACCGATCGGTGGTTCTCCCTCGGGGAGAGCTCCTGCGAGATGCTCCTGCGACATGACCCTCCTTTTAGCGCCAAAATGTTGGTGAACAAATGTGTCGTGGCTGGTGAGTCAGCATGGCTTGGTCCACGAGTCGATGTCGGGAGTCTCCTGTTGGCTGAGTTGGATGCCGAGGTCGACCGAGCCCTCGCGACGGGGTGCTGATTAGCGTTCCTCTGTCCGGGTGCTGGTTGATGGCTCACCGTGGGGACATCGGTTGGCGACTTCGGAGGTTGGGACGCTCGCTGGTCGTGGGTGGCTGCTTTCCTGCAAAAATAGCCTTCGTCGGGTGATTCCCGACTTTGGCCCCTCCGACGAGCAAGTCAGTGGAGTGTTCAATTATTTATCCCCCCTAGGCCGGATGCCGGCCAGAGGTCTTTATACTACTGTACGAGGGTCGGTCGTATGCGGGTTGGCGTGGTGGACGTACCAAACAGCGCCTTGGTACGGATTTTGACTCGGCGTATCTTGGGGGTGGCGTCGTCTCGGGATTCTCGAGACGTGCCGAGCAGCGCCTTGGTACGATCTCTGACTCGACGTGTCTTGGGGGCGACGTCATCTTGGGATTCCAGGGACGAGATGTGTCGAGCAACGCCTTGGTACGGATTCTGACCTATAGTATCGATTGTGACGTGTCTTGGGCTCGCCTTATCATGCAACAAGTGGATTTAGGTTCGCTCCAAATCTTTTACATGGCGGACAACCACAGTGTGCACAGTAACAATCTCGTACGATATTGTCCATCCCTACTATTTCGAAACTCTGCCATTGAGTTAGATATCTCTTTTAATAAGACGGGCCTTTTTCTGCATGAGGACGCCATTTAGCTTTAGATCTTAACCGTTTGCTAGCAAGTGCAATCTCGTCACCACGAGTAGGCATACATAACCTTCAATCGTGTGTTAAAGACAGCCACGGTGACAATCACACTGCACGCGTGCTGACAATTATTCTCTGGCCAATCATTCGAATGGCATCTCGAAACACTGAATCGTCGAATGAATCGACGGGTCAATTTAATTAGTCGAGCTGATGAATCAATTCGTTAGATAATAAACTTAATATATCTAGAAAATAATTATTACATACCATATTAAGAATATAAATATATGAATTATATATATATATATATATAATATAGTGAAAGAGTTGCTTATAATAAACATTCATATAGTGGCGAGGACAAGTTTTGACAATTATTAGTATCGGATTGTGTTCAAAATAAAAGCATAACATTCGAATAATGTAAAATAAATAAATAAAAAGAATTATAAGGAAGTGCGTAATCAGAATTTTTTTTAATTGATACAAAATCGTACGTCAAATACAAAAGGAATCAGAATTAACCTAATCTGGTTATGATTCCTTCAAAGATCTTATTTCGGCTGTGTGGAAATAAGATCTATTTGTAGATACCATACGAGTGTCCTAAAATTGAGATCGAATCGATCCATCAGACCAAGAAAAAATAGGAATAATATCTTAATATCTGATTTCATTATTTTTTTATTCATCATATATATATATATATAAATATATATTGAGAAAATGTTGAATTTACAAATCGGATCACCAGATGAGTTGAACGCTGGTACAGTTAGTGGACCCATCGATCCGCTAAGTACGGTGAGAAGGACTCGTGTATGAACGCTGGTCGTATTTGGAAGCGCATCATGTGACTTCCCCATGCAGGGTGGCCTGCTTTGCTCTGCTTCTCCCTCCTTAAAGCTTGCGCCATCCCTTCTCCGCCATCCCAACATCAAATATCACGCACGCAAACACAGATAGATAGAGAGAGAGAGAGAGAGAGAGAGAGAGAGAGAGAGAGGAGAATGGAGAAGGCGATCGAGAGACAGAGGGTTCTCCTCCACCACCTCCGACCTTCGCCTTCCGCCGATCCCCCCAACATCTCGGTATCTTCTTCTAATCCTCCGTTGATCTGCTTGGGTCGATGCATATTAGGGTTTAGATGCTCGGATCCGTTCCGATCTCCGCTCTTTTGGTGCTTTTGTGCGCGCGAGCGGGGGTTTGGTGCGTCTGATGTGGGTTTTTTCTTGCTTGTTTGTGGCTTCTTCTTGACAGACCGCCGTCTGTTCTGCCGGTGGGAGCGCGAAGGATCGGAGTTCTTGCTTCGGCGATGATGTGGTTATCGTGGCGTGAGTCCTCCTATCCGTTCTCTGCATTTCAGGCTTTCTGTTTCATCTGTTATGTGCCGTTGTTTGAAAGAGGGAGAAAATGAAGGTGTGTGTGTTTTTGTCTGGTTTTCTCATGTGTGACGTCGGGAAGCTCGTTGAGTTAAGAACAGTGAATAGTTAACTCGATGGTTTTGTTAACGGATTTCTATCTTCATGAATTTCTTCTCCACCTTTCATCTCGGAAACCCTTCTTCTTAGGGGTTCCCGCACCTTCGTCTTGGTAGGGCTCCTAGCGCTAAATGATATCCCTTGGTTGATTCTGTAATAATTGTAGATTTATTTTTTTATGCCATTCCGTTTCAAAATTAAAGTATAATTTTGAAAAAAAAAAGTATCAACCAAAGTTATCATTTTGAAGCGATAATGCCACTGAATTAACATGCAACACCAAAACATATAAGGATTAGCTATGGAAATGATGCAAAATCCACGTCTTTCTAAAATCCTTCGATAAATTTATTCATTGATTCATTCAAAGAGATTGGGATTGTCATCAATCCACTACTCTCATAATTCAGCTACATCAAACTCTTCAATATATATACATATATATGTACGAATATATGTACGGAAGTGCTCTTTGAAGCCATTTAACATGTGTCATGCATCAAAGAATTATTTTAGCTACATGATGACTTGGGTTTCGACTTCTTGTGGAGGTGCTCTTTAGAAGCCATTATACATGAGTCATGCAACAAAGATTTATTTTAGCTACATGATGAGCTGGGTCTCCATTTCTTGCATATTATGTTTCTATGGTTCTAAAAACAAGTGTCAGGGCACTTCTGTGGACCCCCTTTTGCAGGATAATATGTGCAAGTTGACTGTTTGCATGTTATGTATGTTGGGCCAATAACCTGACACTTTGTATGGGGTAAATATGTGCAAGATGAGGATTTTGTATGGATTAAGGCCTGTAGAAACAAAATTTATGATTTTTAGGTGGGCCTGTCCGGTGACTGGTGGTAACAAGAAAATCTTCTCCAAGGATTTCAAGATTTTTCCTCCTTTAATCTCAAAAGTACCTACGGGAATACTTCTGCATTTTCTTTCTTCTCTTATGTCCCCATGAATGGTCGAGATAGGATGGTCATGCCACTTTGATTGAGCTTTATGAATCTTGAAAACTTTGACTGGTGCACACCAAGAAATCAGGAATTCAGAGATTTAAGATTGGTTTATCCTAATGCAGTTCTGTGTTGACTGTTGATAGATTTTCATCAACCATATTTCCCAGCAAATAAAATTTTTTCTCTGGCAAGGGAAGCAGAGTCAATCTGTCAATCAAGAAATTGGAATGGTTCTAGCATTCTACCACTAGCTGTCTTTAAAATTCAACTCTCACATCCTATTGTATGGCTTTGGAGGTTTTCTGTATTCTTTTGTGTTGGATCTCTAGTAATTGTTGCCTGTAGCCTGTAGCCTGTAGCTTAATCTCTTATATTTTTTGTGTAAGATAGTGCTTGTCGAACTGCTCTTTGCAAGGCCAGAAAAGGGGGATTTAAGGATACACATCCTGATGACCTGCTAGCTCCTGTTCTTAAGGTTAATTCTTTTTTGCTTTGTTCTTTTCCTTCACATAGAAATTTCTGTATGGAATAAATTAAAAAAAAAGATGAAAGATAAAATGCCTTCTCTTGGAGCTTTTTATTAATTTGGTTATGACTTATATTTATGGGAGCTTCCACATTTTGTTCTATAGGCATTGTTGGATAAGACTCGGTTGAACCCAGGTGAAGTTGGTGATATTATTGTTGGCACAGTCTTGGCACCCGGATCTCAAAGGGCAATTGAGTGCAGGATGGGAGCATTTTATGCTGGATTTCCTGGTTGGTTGACTTCCCTTAACTTTGCAATGGTCATAGCTTATTCATTTTTTTCTTCTTTTACATTTTGTTTTTTTTTCATTAATAACAGATACGGTTCCACTCAGAACTGTAAACAGACAATGTTCTTCTGGTCTTCAGGCTGTTGCTGATATTGCAGCTGCTATAAAAGCTGGTTTTTATGATATTGGTATGGTTTTCTGTGGGTTGACTGGTTCTGTAAATTTCTGGCTGATCCTCTGGCTTTATTAGCTCTTTCTTACTTATGCAGGCATTGGTGCTGGGGTGGAATCAATGACTGTAGATCCAGTCAGATGGGATTGGCCTGCTAATCCCAATGTATAACTTATGTTATATTGTCAATTGAAATTTTCTTGCTGTAGTGCTGCAGTTATAGTTTCATAGTTAATTTGAATGTAAAAAATCCTAAGATCCTTTTGCATTAAAAATCTACTTTATATTCCTCAGGCTCAGTTATTTGCACAAGCCCGAGACTGTTTGCTTCCAATGGGCATTACATCCGAGAATGTGGCTGAACGTTATGGCATAACAAGACAGGAACAAGATCAGGCTGCTGTGAGATTTGTGGCTATTGATTTTATCCCTAAAAGAGATTGCATTTGTAAATATTTTTTGTTCAAAATTTCTAATGCCTCTCATTTTGTTTAGGTTGAATCTCATAGGAAGGCAGCTGCAGCAGTAGCCGCTGGTAAATTTAAAGAAGAAATCATTCCTGTTGTTACAAAGGTACTTAAAGCATGAGAGACACCCTTTGTTTGTTGTGGTTCTTACTTGTTTGTAACAGTTCCAGAACTATACGAAATAAAAACCAGGAATATGAAATAAATAGCAATGATATAAAGGGAAATAATGGCCAACTGTTCAATGGGTTTCTTAGCAACATAGTGATGCGATGATAACCATTAAACCCTTACCAGAGATATTAGGGACATTTTTTTGACAAGTTAAACAGAAACAAATCACTAGAAATCTTGATGTGCTCTTTCGTCTGCTGCAAACAATTTCTTTGTTGGGTTGTCTTTTGATGTTATTTCTCTTCAGAACTTTGATCCTGCGATATTACCTTTTGAAGGTTGTAGACCCCAAAACTGGAGAGCACAAGCAAGTGACAGTTTCTGCAGATGATGGAATTCGTCCAGATACATCAATTTCAGTTCTTTCAAAACTTAAACCGGCTTTCAAGAAGGATGGGACAACAACTGCTGGTGAGAAGCAAATAGTTTGTGAATTTTGGTTCCTTGGCTAAATCATTGATATTTTGAAGTTCTTTTTCACTTGTGCAGGCAATTCTAGTCAGGTGACTGATGGTGCTGCAGCAGTCCTCCTCATGAGAAGGGATGCAGCAATGAAAAAGGGGCTCCCAGTACTTGGTGTATTCAGGTTGTTTATATACTGTTGCACACAGTTGAACTTTTAATATGCTCAGTTTTTTGTTTGTCTAAGTTGGTTAGTTAGTTTACCATAGGGATGGAAAAAAACTAAGGTCCCTGGGCTATTTGACATTAATTGCATTAAACTATTTTCATCTGTGTTTTAACTTTTAACTTAATGGTTGATCTTATGAATTACAGAAAACATGGTAGTTCTGGAATTAACTGTTTCACTAGCACCAACTAATTTCCTGTAAAATATCGCTTGCTTATTTGGACAGGAATATCTAATTTCATCATTCTGAACATGTGAATCATTATTCTTATTTTTCAAGTACCCTACATCTGACCTAACCTTTTGGTATGGGGCAATTTTTGACTGAGCAGGAGTTTTGTTGCAGTTGGAGTGGAACCTAATGTAATGGGAATTGGTCCTGTGGCTGCAATTCCTGCTGCAGTGAAGGCTGCTGGTCTTCAGCTTGATGACATTGACCTTTTTGAGATAAATGAGGTAGTAGTCTAGGGCCAACTTTTTCTGTTGAATTCTACAGCAAGGGATAAAGAGAACAAACATTTTTTCTTTTTCTAGGCTTTTGCTTCTCAATATATTTATTGCTGCAAAAAGCTGAAGTTAGACCCTGCAAAAGTAAATGTCAATGGAGGTGCTATGGCTCTTGGTCATCCGTTGGGTTGCACAGGTATTTGCAACTGATAAACCCATATTTTCAGTAAAATTTATTTTTGTAAAAAAATTGATTACTCCTAGACATTGAAATTTTAAATTGATAGATGAGATCATTTAGGTTCTAACACTTCCCTTTATTTGTTGGCTAGCGGAAGGTTTAGTATATATAACATGTGCAATTTGAATTAAATAAGGAGGAAAATCATGGGTTCTGCAGATAAGAACACCTGGCAGTCTACTCTGATGCCATGTTAAAATATTGACCAGTAAGCAAAAAATACAAGATGTTGATTGGAAAACGTGTCCATGATAAGCTTATGATCAACCAATGAAGCATTTTGTAGAATTAATTCGGCTGAACTTTTGATATTTGTTTTTATCATCAAAGTATGTCAACTAAATATATAATCAAACATCAAATTTTAATGAAATTGCTATTGAAAATCTGAAACAGTTTCTTCTTTGAACAAGGTTAAGGGTCAAATTGCATTTGTAACTTGTGTATGGGTGACAAAATGAATTTCTGTTACTCTCGTATTAGTTACCAATTTATATTACTTTCCCATTCGTGAAAAGATTTTGCTGCTGTTATTGGAGAAAGTTCTTTCCAAAGTCTAGATTATTTTATGAAATTTTCTAAAACTGCAAATGATCATCAAGCATTTTCCTATACCTAATGTTCCATGTTTCTTGGATTTTTTTTTCAATTCATGGGCTATAACCTTATCTTTGTACCTTAAATTCATTCTGATTCTGTCTCCTGCACATTATCGACTATCAAGCCATTCTTTGTTCCAGGCTATGAAATTTATTTAGCAGCTGAAGTTATAACTGAACCATGAGTTCCATGCCCATAATTGGTCTATTGATTCAGCACAGCATGATGAATCTGAAAATTTTCTAGACTATGATCTTGCACGGAATTATGCTTGTCTCTTACTGGTATTTGGATCAGCTCAATCTGAAATATTAAAGAAACAAAGTATTCTGATGGCAAATAAATTCAGTCCATGAATCTCATTTGGTAAATGTTCATTTAACACATAATTACTTTCTCCTATAAAATCCAAATCCCAAGACTCAGAAACAGAATACTACAGATAAAATTAGGTATTGCTTTTCGTACACTATCAGAGGAGATTGAAATCACATGTTCTCTAATTCGTTGACAGTAAATTTTGCAGGATATCCTATTGATCAGAAAATTAAAATGGAATAGCTCTTTTTCCTTGGAATTATAGTTTCTTTTAATTATATGTTCCTGACTTGTTATGGGTGCTGAGCATTGCTATCTCTGTAACGATACATAGCTCGTTCTTTTTGTGGGAATTCTGGTTATTTTTAATTATATAAATTTGTTATGAAAGCTGAACATTTCTATCTCCAAAAAGATATATATAACCTAAAACCTTTCTTTCCTTGTTGTAGGTGCCCGATGTGTGAGTACTCTTCTATATGAAATGAAGCGAAGAGGCAAGGACTGCAGGTTTGGAGTCATATCTATGTGCATAGGTGACACACTCGCATCACAGTTCATGTGCCCTTATCGACGTCTGTTCTTGAAGCAATTCATCTTATCGTTTCATGCTGTGTCGCAGGGTCGGGTATGGGGGCTGCGGCAGTTTTCGAGCGTGGAGATGGTGTGGATCAACTCAGCAATGCCAGGCAGGTCATCTCCAACAACTAGTTGTCCAAGGATGCATTCACAATCCTGTGTTGCTTTATCTCATCGATGACCAACAATTATGCCAATAAGCTCATCTGAATCATACCCAAGCATCACTCACTCCTGGAATTGCCTTGAGAATTAGAATGATTATTGGATAATAAGCCAATTCGACAATGTTTATTTTGTCTTTGCAATGAGACTGAGTTCATGTTAGAACATTTCTCTGTGCCACCTCAGATTGTCACTCATGTTTGGAATTTCTTTTCTAGTCCGGTTGTGTGTTGATTCGGTTCTCTTTGGCCAAATTACAATCAATTTTTTGGTGTTAGCTATATCAAAGAAATATAGTACAAAACAATTGAAATTACTTTTTGGATATTTATCTCCGGTTATATGCTCTGCTCTCAGTATGCTTAAAATATGTATTTCTGTTGTTGACTTTACATATCTATCCCTTGCTAATCTAGAAATATCATACTTGCCTCTTCAAACTTTTAATATATATATATATATTTCAAATAATTAAATTCTTGATATATTCAATGTACACATTTTGCATCCTCCAATATATTCAGATTAATCTGCCAACGAATTTATAAAGGAAAATTTAAATAGTATATATATATATATATATATATGCATATTTCATCGCTTTACTGTTATTTGACTTTTGTTTATGAACTTAAATTTAGCGGGCCAAATGGAAAGAAAGAAATAATTTATGAATTATATACATAAAAGAATTTTTGAGAATATTAACATTTCAAACGTCATCGTATTGCCGGAGAAATGATGATGAACTATAATAATGTAAATATATGATCTTACCTCATCAATACCAACTTTATTTAATAGGGACACATGAGATAATTCATATGATGAGAGCTTATATACTAGAATTGATTTGAGCCTTATACTAGGAGAAAGAATATACTAGGCGGAAAGGTATTTGCAAGTTTTAGTAACATATATAATGTCCTTCAAAATTTAATATATAAATCGATGAACAATAATTATCTTGACCCAAAGGACATATAATAATATTATTAAATTAATCAAAGTACCCTTTAATATTCTCATAGTGCAATAAAAATAAGTACAAATATGATGGGTGCGCCGAGTCGTGTCAGCGCACGTCGCCGCCTCGCCATTTCCAGCGACAAAAGGGAGGTCACTCGTTTTTGGGCCGTCCCCATCCCGACTCGCACGGCTCCCACCACGTGCATCGACGCCGTTACTCCACCCTTCCCATCTCCCAAGAAAAAGGGCCATATGTTAGTTTTCGTCGCGTAGAAAACGATAAAGAGAAGGACAGAGGTATTAGGAAACGAACTCTGTTGATCTCCTCCTCCCTTTCCCCCCTCCCTCTTCGAGTCTCGCATCGCGCCTTCGCCCCCCCCCCCCCCCCCCCGCCCTTCAAGAAACGACCAATTCCCGATCCCTCCTGGGACCAATCCCCAATTCTTGATCCTTCCCACCCTTCTGTCCGCCTCTCGATGTCGTCTCGATCGTCTTGTACGAGATCATCGTGATTCTTGGAAGGATCTTGGGCCGTAGATCGACATGGAGGAAGCCCTCGGGGATGATCAGGGCGATCGGCCCTCGCCGGACGATCTGCCCGTCGAGGCGGCCGGACCCTCGGCCGGGGGCGAGGTCGCGCCGCGGGTCCCTCGTGCGAGCGCGTCTTCCGCCCCGGCCTCCCGCTGCTCGTCGCCGCTGGCGAGGATACGGCAGGCGGGGCATGCCCGCAGCAACAGCTTCCAGAGGTGGCGCTGGCACATGCAGCGGGCGTGGAGGTGGGGTCCCGGCGGCGGTGGCAGCGGCCTCGGTAGCGGTAGCAGGGAGCAGAGCGTCCGGGCGACGATAAATTTTGAGATGATGGCGAATCAGAAGCGGCAGTGGTATCAGATCAAGGCCAAATCACGGGTACCGTCACGTCTCTCTTCTTCCTTTTGACCTAATCGGTTCTTGGATGATTGCTTTTCTTACAGCAAGTGTTTACTTCCATTTAATCCTTATAATTGAAAGGAGACCATAGTTTTTGTGGATCGCGCTCACACGTCGCGTGTGGATGTTAAAAACATATGCTTAATTCCCAAGAAAATGCAGAATCTTAAAAATTCAATCACTTTCCCCTTATGTAAAGCAAAGAGGCTATTTTAATAGGTTGTCCTAATTCCTTTCTTTTTGGTTTCTTTCTTTAAACAAGTATTTGTTTTAATTTGATTGTTATACGGCAGATGAGATGTGTTGCATGTGGATGCGAAATTTATAGGCTTCATTCTCAAGAAAAATGCAAAACTTATAAAGTCAACCACACACCAATTATATTAAGCAAAGAGGCTATACTCATGGGTTGACCTAATTCCGTTCCTCGTGGTTTCTTTCCTTTAAGGCAAGCGATTGTTTTAATTTTGGTTGTAATATTAGCTAATAAAATGTGTTGTATGTGCTTTATTCTCAAGAATATGCCAGATTTATGCAGTTCATTCCAAGAAAATGCAAAATCCATAAATTTAGTTATGCTCCTCTCATTTGGATCTCCATTGGATGGATGATATTGCTAAAGAAAACAATTGATGTTTGCTGAGTTGCACTGCTATTGAGAGTACATTATTATGTTAGTTCATACTATAAACAAGCTGCAGCTGGACCTTTTTTTGTGGCTATTGAAATGTGTTGTTTTCTTTCTTTACCTACATTCAAGATTAGGAACTAAATTTAATTTTCTCTAGATTACTGCTCATGGTTGCATGAGGTTGCTTAATAAATAATTAACAATTCTTTATCTTTAGATCGAGTCATATAAATTAGATTTTTAGTTCTCAAAGAATATAACTTTTACATTTATTAGCAATATGTTTACATTTTACTTCTTTCTCTTGCATCCCATAATATTATGGTTGTAGTTAAAACAAAACTAACAAGAAGGTGTGCCTTTAGACATTAGGCTCCTGGAAAACCTTCAAGGCTCATGATGGACCTTGGTGAAGCTTGTTAGCCTTGCTTGGGCGATGCTCAATATATGACCTCAATGAACCTCCCACCTTGCCTTTTGATGTCACTTTGATAAAACTGTTTCTTTCTCCGTCTTTTTTTTTCATTTATGTGATACTGCTGTCCCTTGATAATTGATCACGCATGTTTAAGCATTGTTTTCCTTGCAAAAAGAATGGCTAGAGTTTCTGATAAAAAAGGAGTACAAACATTATACATCAAACATGTTAATGGATATGCTTGTTTTGGGTACTGATCCTTCTTCTGGATGGTGTGCATCACTTGTGTTACCCAGCTGAGATTGATTATTAACACAGTTGTATCAGATGGAATAGGTTGTGCTACATAAATTGCTAAATTGTTTGTGATATATGGAGGGGTTGACTAATTGTTTCATATCTTGTTATGGTATGCCTTAAAGCATGTACCGTAGTCTTTTGTTAAGTAGTGAAGACATTTGGCATAATCTGAGGTTGATTAAAGTGAGTTAATTGCAGTAGTTACAATCAAATTGTAATAGGAAAATGACTCAGTTTGGCTGAGGCCCACCTTAGTTTGTTTGTCCAAAACTCAGACCAGCCTAGTCAGTTGTCCATTTATATCATCTGGCATGGGATATTTTTCCTGAAATTTTTGTGACATGCAACATGAACTTATTATATTAACCAGCATGGCCTATTAGTTTGTAAAGCAGCTAGAATGTGAGACCACATAATTAGAGGTACCTGAGGAGAGATGTTATAAGCATGGAGCTCTGTATTTATTTTACCAAACTTGTCATTTTTGGTCTTAAACAAATTTCTACAGGGTTCTGAATTGGAGTGGTGTATAAACAAATTTCTACAGGGTTCTGAATTGGATCTTCTATATTATGCCACAGCCTGCTCTCTCTGCCTTGCTTGGATGCAGCTTAGACATGTTAGACTAAACTTTTTAAGATTAACTTGTCATTTGTGCATTTTTTACCACATTTGTTCACAAAACAAAGCAAGCTAGGACATGTGACGTAGCTTGCAGTTCCAGATTTCCAGTGATATAGTGTTCCTCGTCTTTAACTTCTGTGATTCAAAGTCTAAACCTCCATAAACAATGCTTTCCTCACTTTATCTCAATCTGTACTTCTATTCACTTCTCATTGGTTCATTGTGCTATCTTTTTGTGTAACACTTGACGTCTATCTCAATATCCCCAACTCTGTGATTCTTAACATTTAACATAACTGGTAGAGGAGAAAAATAACAAAAACCAAGGCATTTAAAGTCCAAGTATACCTAAGAAAGGTTTATTAGAAAAGTATGGATTGTCGAAGGTGGTGCAGTAAAATATGATATGCCATCTATTATCCCATACTTCAGTCCAACTAGCATGGGTCTTCTGGTTGTTCTTAGTCTTTTCAGCGTATCATGGAGCATGATTCTACGTTTTGAACGTATAGGTCTGATGACCTATCGAGAACTGGCACATGGCTACGAACACTGTGTACTCAGATCTTAAAAGAATGTCTGCAGCACGTGGTGGCATACCCTGTGTTGTTATGTAGGCATGTATTGGACCCAAACCAGTCCGGCCAGGGATCGGCATGGATCCGGTCCTTGTATCAAACCATGCTGGTGGAGTGAGGACAGATTGTGGCAGAATTGACAGCTACAGTTTTCAAGATGAGCTACATATATGACACTTGCTTACATAGTAAATGCTCTAATTGGTATCGGTGTTTTTAAAAGTGATAGGCGCTAAGGTCCCAAAATGCCCCCCAGAGCGAAACAAGACGCTCCCTAATATTAAAATTTAAAAACTATATATTATGATTGATAAATATGATCATAATGTGGTGAACTTAGAATTCCAAAGTAACTCCTAATAGAGTAACAATGCACCGCCTCAATATGGTGCAGCAGATGAGGTTGTTGATGACGGCAATGAAGCTGGAGAGGGTGGCGGACAAAGCTGTAGAAACGAACGAAGTGGATGAGGTTGTCGATGACGACAGATGAAGCGAATGGAGCATATGAAGGCGGTGGATGAAGCTGCAGTGGCAAACAATACGTACGAAGGCAATGGATGAGCAGTAGGCTTTCACTTTTGGTCTCTTTCATTGGGTCAGAGTTAGGGTAAGTGCTCGTATAGCCTACATTAGTTGGTTCGATTGAATCGACTTACACACGCAATCGAACCCAGGCTCGAAGTCAACCCGATTTGGCTCGAGTCGCCCAGCACTTGGGCTTAGGTGCGCACTCGAGCGGCACTTCGTTGAAATGCCTCGTCTCGAGGTGTTGCAAGGCGCTTGGGTCTTGCCTCACCTCGCTTGAATGCCTAGGTGAGCACCCGTATGCCTTTTGAAAACGCTTATTGTTATCTGTAAGTTACTTTGAGCATGACAAAGACTTGTAGTTGTTGATGCTTGGAGATGTCGAGAAAAAAATATTTTCTTGTTTGAAGAGAGCATTTATTACTCGAAAGTCAAATTATCCACCTTTCTTTGAAAAAGAATGAAATGGTATTTAAAAGCCTTGGTGTGTACTGCTGTTGGAGTTTTGGAATCTAGACAGTTATACATTAATTATTTTGAGTTAATGTTGATTGCATGTTGATAGTGTGGTAACTGCTCCCAGTTGTCAAGTGATGATAGAAGTTACGTATCAGATCTCTTGTTAAAGCAAATTTGCTACATTGCTCGCAGCAGTTGTAATAGCATTTTAGACCAGTGATACGTGGTATGCTTCTTTGGAATACATTTGTAGACTATACTCATCTATGCAGTCAGATAGGTCAGGGTGTTCTTTTTGGTCTAATCAGTACTGCATTGATGTTGCTACAATTTTACTTCAGTAACAATTCTACTTGTCTAAGTTTTTTTAAAAGCAGTGATTCTTTAGCTGCACTTGTGGCTCTCTGGTAAGAGTCCATTCATATTGAACAAATCTTTGAATTTGCTTGTTGGCTGATTTCCCTCGTTCTGCTTAATGCAGTCTGAGACTGTTGCTTATGTAAATTTGCTGTTTCAAATTTCTTTAGAGGATAACTTGAGCTCAAGTTTTTATTGCACTTAACCTTCTTGCCTGCTCTCTAAGCATGATTTTCAAAGGAGTCCAAGCTGAGTTGTTAAAGCTATGTGGCTCTATGTTAGAGATTGTCTAGAAGGATTTCTAACAACTTAAGAGAAGTTCTATAGTGAAATTGGTTGTGCAGGTTGTTTGACATATTACTTGTTAAAGGTTGTGTTGGATCTTATGATGAGAAGGGTCTATCTCATGAAGGTGCTTATTAAGATTGGTAGCATGGAATAAGAATTCCATGGTATACCGGCCATACTTCCTCTATTGTCACCCAAATCAGTTTCCGGTATACCGATGTAGACCATTTACTGACATTAATTTTCAATAGATTTATATTTGTGCCAACCGAAACCAGTACCATTCCAACCACTACCTACCAGTCTTAGGAAGGAGTAAACCAGGATTTGAACTCTTACAAACATCGATAACTTTGATATTTTTGCATTATCTACTCATGGACATTCTTTTTCCTAGTAACTACCTGAAGAATGAAGCTAACATGCAATTTTAGATAACTGTGAAATCTTTCACCTAGTCAGATAATTAGGCGAACGCATGAGAACCACTTGCTGTTTTTCTGGTTTTTAGATCCCTTTGATTTTATTGTAGCTTATACCTTGCTCACAGTCAGTAATTTGTCATCCACAGTCAATTATTGATTTGTAACAATCAATTTTTATTAGATTTGAATTGCTGCTTCAGACATATAGTGTGTTGCTTTGATGCAGGATCATATGCAACATAATGAACCATCATCACTATATGAGCACTTCTTCATTGTTGGCCTTCATTCATATGCAAATGTTGAAGCCATTGAGGAGGCTTTTGCAAAACGCAAAACTTGGGAGTCAGAGGTGGCAAAATCAGAAATCTTGGATCTTAGAAAGCTTCAGTATCATGGGTGTATACCTACTCTGGAACCTCAGGTCTGCTCATTAGATGGGTAGAAATATGTGAATTACCATACCTTTTTGACATATTTATTTGTATTATACCTCTACAGCTGTCTTTCATTCAATATGACATGGTCAGCCGATACGCAAGTGGTTTTAGTTTGGGAGACATTCTGGTTGCCCTTTGTTTATATGTATCAATAAAATCAATTTGCCTTGATGTTTGTTTGTAGTTATATCATGATGCTTCACTCTCATGAACCAGCCTCTTCTTTTTCTATTTCATCTTTGATTTATGTTGGGATTTCTAGTTATTAGGTCTCGTCCTTGAGAGGATCTTATCTTAAAGTAAAAAGTTGGACCCAATACGTTATCAAAGTGGTAGGCCAAGGTTCTGGCTTGTAATGCAATGGGTTCAAGTCCTATGTTACTATGAGTGTCTGACCATTGGCTTCAGAAGATATGAAATAAGCTACTTAATTTGTTAAATTGTACTAGTGATTTTGCTTTCTTAATGGCTTTTTTGCAATATTTAATGACTAAGTTATTGTTATTTGCTGTTATTGATAATTATTTGTAATCCTGTCCATTATTTGTGGTTGGTTTCATATCCTTGCTCATCTCCCTAAACATATATTGCCACCATCAAGTTTTTTTAATATGCCAATAATTTCCTTTTTGCTATAATTTAATCCAAAGAATTCCTTTCAAGTGACTTAGAGTTTACACATTTTTGCCATGTGACTTCAAGTTTGCTAGCCTATATTGTCTGTTGAGGCTTTCACTTGGTATCACCATACATCCTCAATTATTGTTGACATATCTGGGGCATGTTTGGTATGCTTCTCTTTGCCCCAAAAAATTACCTTTGAAGTTCTTTTTGGAAGTGGTTCATGGAAGTGCTTGCATACCAGTGAATTCATTTATTTACAATTGTTTAATTAGTTTTAGAGGTGCTCGCTGGCCAATAAAATATTTGGTGAAGCAATTATTAGTAGCTGCAGGTAGTTGTAGTGATTTTTCATTTTGCTCCATTTTACTTAAGATGGATACCAGCATTCTGGTTACTGTGTCAGGTTTCATTTTGATATTCTTTTCTTTGCGCTGTTGTCATTTTGTAAGTTTGTTGAACCTTTGTTTTATTTTTTGGCTATCACTTGTTACCACATACTTCTAATTTGCTACTGCAGATTCTTTTTAAATACCCTCCTGGGAAGAGAGCAGCAATGAGAGAGAATGAGTTACCTGCTTTCTGCTTTCCTGAAGGTGTTAAGGTTTGTTAAATATCTCTTGTAACTAGAGCAAGTACTATCTCACTAGCTTGTCATACATAGTCAATGATGAGAAAGTCTGATCTTTCCAATTTATGATTGATATCTTAGACACAATCTATATGATCCTAAATTTTGTGTATTAAGTGTTTACATATATTCATTGCTAGTATAAGCATGTGTAGGTTCTTCGTTTCATCGACCAGTGAGAGCAGCTGTTTTCTTTGTTGCTAATTAGTTTTTCCGGTAGTTTGTTACTTTGTTGTGTGTAAATCAGGATTAACTATTAAAATGGCTCGTTTGGTGTCTTCTTGGGATGTAACAGCAGGCATTGGACAGTTCCCAAGTGTCACAAGGCATGATTAGTGAAAGGATGGCTGCATGCCATTTATGCATATGTTACAGATGAAATTACCAGCTGACGTGGCATATACAGTACTAGTCCAATCATTTATATTATGTCAATAACTTTGATGATGCACTATTAACCAATCAGTACACATTTTGCAAAAGTATAACTCCATTCATATGTGGATATTGATTTGTTGGTGGTCTTTGGTTTTGAGCATAGGTTAATTAATTGAAGGTGGACACTGGTGTCAGGGTAAGATTGCTCTTTTGTGATCTAGATAATCAGGTTCGAGTTCTGAAAACAATCTCTTTCCCTTGTAGGGTAAGGTTGTGTACGTTGGCCATCTCTAAACCCTGCATTTATCGAAACCTTGTGCACTAGGCCACCTTTTTATGATTGAATGATGTGTGAACAGAATATTATATATGGAGTATTATGTTTCATTTCTTGCCTTTTTTCTCTCAATCTGGTTTGCCACATTGCAGCTTTCTCTGATAAAGATCCAGACAGAAACCATTTCCAATTCTGTATTGAATTTTAATGCTGGACTGTGAAATTGAGTGGAATAGGAAGTTAATGCTGGGAAATACAGAAAAAAGTTAATAGTTCTATTGATTTTTTAGTTATGCTCTCTATAGCTCAGATGCCTGCATTTTTCAAATATTTTTCAAATAGAAAAAGGGTGAACACAGTGGACAATGCTCTCTTCAATCAACCTTGATTTTAAGTTTGAATTACTATGTTAATTATTTGATGAAACGCTACCTTTTGGTCAAACATGGTTTGATCAAAACAAATTTCTGTTAGTTACTCTGGGTACCTCAACTAGTTTTATAATATCCATATACATGTTCTAGAAGTTTATCACTAAATTAAATTGAAAATCTCTCACACTCCTAAAACTGACATTTTTAGTCGCAGATAGCTATTGGTGCTTATCACACATACCTGCAGTTATTATCATAATTATTTGCTCATTTTATAATCCAATTCATTAAGATGGTTACACTGACACCTTATTCTTTAGTTGGTAAGTAATGGGTGAAAATGAATACAAAATTATATGAAAACTGAATTTCTTTGAAATTCGACACTGAGGCAGAGGTGTAACCAAGGTTTGCAATACCATCCAAGATGGTAGGGTATGGGCAGTATTTACTGGGTTGTTAACTTAGCTGTATGCAGATCAGGAGACCACCCAGTTGTCCGGTGCAGGGCTTGTACCAGTCAGTATACGGCCCGGTTGCCTGGTGCAAGGCTTGTACCACTCAGTATAGGGCCTATACTGCCTCGTATAGGGCAGCATAGGTTCTGTACCAGGCAAATCTTTTTCTGTACTGAGCTGTATCAAGTTGTACCGAGCATACTGACACACGATGCACTAGGGTGTACCGATGTATCGCCCATACTAGTCTTCTATTGGACCAGTATGCTTCAGTATGTCAAACCTTGCTTTTAACTCATGGCATTGGAGACTTGGAGCAGTTGAAAAATCAAGATGTCTTTTAGAAGATTGTCTTCATAGCACTTGCTGAAGGTATGACCGTAAGGTCACATGTTTACCAAATGTTGCCATAGTTGTAACAGTTGGTTCACGTTGATTTTTTTAGTGTCCTGTCTATAACAGTTAGTTGTAACACCAAATGTTACCATAGTTATAACAGTTAGGTATCTTCTTGAAAATCATATCGGGACAGAAAGACCCTATGAAGCTTTATTGTTCCCTGGATAGTGAAGAAGGCCTCCTTCCGGGGGCCCGAGCCATCAGTGAGTAGTTGTAACACCAAATGTTACCATAGTTATAACAGTTAGGTATCTTCTTGAAAATCATATCGGGACAGAAAGACCCTATGAAGCTTTATTGTTCCCTGGATAGTGAAGAAGGCCTCCTTCCGGGGGCCCGAGCCATCAGTGAGTAGTTGTAACACCAAATGTTACCATAGTTATAATAGAAAGGTATCTTTCTTCAAAATCATTCCATTGATTGTCTTTAGTATTCACACTAATCTGCACTTGTCTTGAATTTGAGCTCACCACAGTCCAAAAAGAATGTATCGTGACTTCTTGTCGCAATACAACATGTAGCATGCTTGTTGTCCAGTAGTTTGGAACTTAGTATTTCAACAACTTGCTGTCATCGGGCGTTTCTAGAATATGAAAATATTGGTCCACCAATATACGGACTGGAAAAAGTGTTTTGCTTGTTCAAGGTGGTATAAATATGGCTATTAAGCTAGGCCATTTTCATGCTATTTATGAGTTTATGAACATGTAAAGTCTGTACTTCCAAAAGTTATCTGATGAGGATCGAGACTGGTTTATAGTTTCAGATACTTTGCAGTCTTATATGAAGTTTTAGGATTAGTCTTCTTATTTTAGGTAACTAATTCCTCAAAGTTTTTCAAGCTTTCAACTTGATCTTAGTATTTAGAACAAAATTTTGAAGTTGCTTGAGTGCTTCAATAATAATTGATGGTGGCAAGGTTCAAAATCTTGGTCCGAAGCCAATAATGGCCAGTGGCAGGATCAATAAGTTATCAGTATGGATTGTTGTACTGAGACACTGTATGTGTTGGTACCAACTGGACTGAGAAAAAGAGGGAGAGAAGAGGGGAGGAGGAGGAGGAGATGGTAGTGGCGATGTGAGGAGGTGGCAGCAAGAGTGAATGGATGAGGGGGATACTGAGGGACTGCTGGCTCCAAGACAGAAGAAAGGAGGGAAAAGGTGGATAAAAGGAGGGAAACAGATTTCAGCAGAGGACAACTAACGACTGTTAAGAGGAGGAGATGTCAGTGGTGATGTGAGGAGGCTAATACTGTGGCGGCAATGGCAAAGGCTTTGACCAATGCAGAGGAAAGGAGGGAAAAGGCGGGTAAAATGAGGGAAATGGGTTTTGATGGAGGACAACTAACACCTGTTGATTGACAGCTGTTTTCAGCCATTCAAACTTGGAAAAATATAAAATTTCTATTCTAAACCAGACCATGCGAAATTGTCCAGTCGAAGTGCTGGACTCTTGTTGGACTGGTAGTTACCTGGATGTAGTGAGCATGTTCAAAACCTTGGATTGTAGTCCTAGAATAGGAAATGGTGAAATCTGTTGTTCTTTTCTGAGGATTCATTGCTAAGTGCATCACTGCTTTGGGCCTGATCTAATGAATGCTATCAACTTCATCTCTTTTTATCACATAAACAATCTTTTAATCCTGTTATTGAATCTAACAAATCACCTTGTATTTTGCATATTGAAGTCCCTTTTCTTCTAGCTTTCCCATAACATTTACTATAAAGTTTAAAGATATGGATATGTTGTGAAGATAACCTTTCTTGTAACTTGTTACTGACACTTCCTTCAAATATTGATTTTCTGAGCCAATTGTTGGTTTTCAGCTTATTAACAAGAGTATATCCTGATATACTAAAGAATGACGAATTGTTGTGTAACAGAATGCTTTTACATGAAATATGATCACGTGTTAAAATGGTTGATGCAGGCTCGCTTGCTAGAGAGAACACCATCTATGAGTGATCTCAATGAGGTCGTGTTTGGCCAGGTAAGCCAGAGATGGATTATCATCTTTAGATATTGAGCACTTTAAGAAAAATAGAAAGTAATGCTGATTCTTTTTGCGGTTACATATGCTACTAAGTAATTCTCAAGTGCTGAAAATACAGCCTAATTGTCAACAAAGATTGACATTTAATTTCTAGAGTTACTGACTCCAATCAGCATGTTTCATTGGTATTTTGGATCGTTTTTCTATGGCTTGGTACTTCTTATTAATTGCTCATTTTCATCCATGAGCATGATTGCTTTGATGCCATTTAAGCTCTCCACATATTCCTAGTTAAGATTCATTCAATGTTTGGTGGTCCATGTTCTTGTGAGATAAGTTATCCATGTGTTGATAAGTGATGTATGATTATCGACAAGAGAGACACCATGCTAAAATTTGGTTTGAATCTTCAATTTGGGTAGTTAAGAGTCAAGATTTGTGATACAATATGGACAGCACTTACCAATCCAGCAGCCTAACAGTACATGGATCAAATTTAATCAGGCAGTAAAACTCTTGGTTTTTCAGCTTTTTCCAGAAATTTTTTGGGAACTCGATATGTACCAGCATGCTGACACTCAGTACACCAGCACGGATTGATATGGTACCTGCCCAAGCCCTGCCTGATACAATACCATTATCTGAAATTGCGACCTTGGGAAGAGCATGCCATAATACCATACTTGTGCTTGGATGATCCAGATACTTGGGGTAGGTTCTGGAGTGCTGAACACATTGAATAGTCTATGTTGTTGAGACCAAGGTTATACTGACTGGTAAATGCCAACTTGTTGCTCATGCTGCTCGTTGTTGCTGGCCCGTCTGTTTCGTCTCCTCATCTGCCTCCGCTTCTGCTTCCACATCCTTCTCCTCTTCTTCTCTGCTGCCACCACCTCCTCTTCTCCTCTACTCCTTTCTCCCTTCCTTTCTTCTGCCTCTTCTCCTCCCATCCTCTTCGTATTCTTCTAATTTTCTTCTTCTCCCTCTTTACACAAACACACACACACACCCCCACCCCTCCCACCCCCGAATTTTCTCAGTGCTACAGTATGAACTGGTGTATCATGTGTCAATATGCTAGCATGGACTGTCGCCGTACTGGTCTGGCCATGGACTGGTATGAGTTCGGTAAGCGAAATGTGAAACATTGGTTGAGACCATTACAAGTCTCTGAGTTGTAACCTGCTTTCTGGCAAATTCAGCATGATATTTTTCATGTCAATCACAGTTTTTGTACTTGAGAATAATCTGGCTAGTCCTTTTTAATGTAATTACAAATAGTCATATATTTGTTTAACTATTAGAATAAATGTCTTTTCCACGGTAGGCCTTGATCATGAAGTTTTGATTTTTGTGGTTCATTTAGTGAAACAAGCTCTACTTATTCACTTTAATCTTTGCGCAGGAGCATCTATCTAGGGATGACTTAGCTTTTGTCTTCTGCTTGAAGGTCTGTTTTTTAATTCTTGAGATGATCACCTGTTCTTCCATGTAAATAGAATTGATTTTAAATGCTCTATGATTTATATTTGGTGGCCTTTTTCTTTAGAACTCTTAATTCATCTGTTTATAATATTATAACGTAAACTAGTTGGAATTGCCATTTCCTTTATGTGCTCAAAGAAAGAAAATTGTGTTTTTTTCTTAACAAGGCTGATAAGAACTTGAAACCTGCATGTTAAGAGGATTCAAATCTTTTGTTGAGGAAATGGAAGATTTAGATTTAAGTGTGAGTGAAATGCCATTGTTATATCTTTATAATGGTGTATGCACATGAATTAAATAAAATTTTTTTTGAAATAAATCAGGGATCATAGTTCATCCTAGTATGCTTCTCTGTTGATGTTAGATTTATGAGTTCGAACATAGTGCGTTTATTTTCTTATGAATACATATTATGTGGAAGTTTAGATTTATTATAAAAAGTAGGTATGAAATTTAACAGAAACCAATTTAGATGGTTTTTTTCTAATTTTCACATTTGCGCAATATGGTATGAAGCTTACATACTGGTAGTTATGAAACAATGCAGCCAACAAATTTGATCCATCTTAAACTGAGAACTTCACTAGAATTTGTTTGGATCAAAGGACATAGTTGTTCTATACTATTCAAGGTAGTAAGGCAATGATTTACTTAATTTTGTTTGTATTAAACCAAAGAGCTCATCATTTGTAAAACCAAGGCTAGTGTGAACAATTGTTGTTATTTTTCATTTTTAATTCTGGAAGACATTCATATTGTGTTTATGTTTTTTGTGTTATTTACTTGCTCCACCCATAATAGTTGGAAAATAAAGAAGACATGATATATTAATATGAATTCTGCTTGAGAATTGTTATTCTTGCCCATTGACATGCATTGAAATAGAGTTATTTAGTTTTTATTGTGAAGCACAAACACTTCAAAATGCTTCCGGTGTTTGTTAAATGGCTATACTTGTCAAATACATGCTAACATGCATCATTACTTCAAAGGCACATATTTACTTTGTTAAACATCTTCATTAGGCTTCACATGTTGAATATTAGCAGCATCATGTATTTTGAACTTCTGGTCTATCATGATGTTATTATCCTCGTACCTTTCAAAAATAGCACATTTTGCTACCTACGTGTCTTGTGTCTTTCTCCATGCTTCATAGCATTTTTGGAATGAGAACAACTTTGGTTTAGTGATTTGATGGAGTTCCTGCTTTGCAGTTGGTAAACTTTTGCTTCATAAGAACACAAGTTTCAGATTCTACTGTTTGAAGAGATCCGGTATTTTAACGACTTTTGCTGTTTCTGTAAATAACTTTCACATGAAAATTAGGAATGTTTCAGGCAATTACCTCATTTGGATCCAAATGTGGTCTAGGTTTGGTTGCGTCCTTCCATTTCGGGTCATGTTTCTTTTAGTCAAGTCGGGTTGATGTCAATTGCATGTAGGTTGTTCTTTCACAACTTGACCAAGTCCCATTAAAGTGGCAATTCCCTGAGTTCTGCAGTTGTTTTTCATGGAAGTGCCTGCCCTTGGGTAGAAAAAATCAAAAGGTGATTAATGTGTTTCAAAAATTGATTCATGAAATTTGTGTGCTGTAACAGGAGTAGCTCTTGGATATGTTCACTTTGATGTGCTATGTAGATGGCACTATTCAGTTACTCATGAAATAGATTACTTTTAGGCTTTTATCAACTAGTATTAGAATTGTTGTGCTTGATATTTATCTGTCTTTTTCGTATTCCTGTAGTTGGATAAAGCATGCAGTTTGAGCATATTTAATTCTCTTATGTCTATGTTTTCTCATATATCCTGATCATTTTTTATGCTTCTTAGGCCTCAGACAATGCTCCATTTTATGGTGTTTGCCTGCATGTCCAGGAGATAGTTCAGAGAGCACCAGGTATTTTAGGTGCTGTTTCGCCCCTCCCCCATTCTTCTTGCAAGTCTAGCCGGTTCTTGGTTTCTGCTCCACGTTGTTATTGCTTACTTACAAGAGTCCCTTTTTTTGAGCTCCATTATGAGATGCTGAACAGGTTTGCCTTTGTTCACTCTAGTTAATATGATATAGTCAAATATTATGCTTTTTTATTATTTTTTTCTCACACATACTGTTGGTCTCTCATTTTAGTACCTGATGCTTATCATACTTTGTATTCCCTGACAGCATAATTGCACAGGAGCGCCTTGACAGGATAACACATTTTGTTAGTGAAATGGCTGTTACAGATTCTGTCTCACATGGGGTCACAATTCCTGAACAATTATATGAGAATTCTGATTCCCCCAATAAGCTATTGTTTAGTAATTGGATGGAATATGCTATACCTGTTGATAGTGTATCTGGTCTTGTTTCTTCATCGGTTTTTCCACTGGAGAGGGAGGTGTCACCCTCTCCATGTAGGACTTTGGAATCTCATTCCCCAGAATCTGCCAGTGAAGTTTCAGATTTTGGTCTCCTGAGGGAACTAGATCGGGAAACTAGAAGGGTTTGGCAACATTATGATGATAATATATCTGAGACATCAGGATCACGTTCTGATAGTTTTGAAAGATTAAATGGATGCTTTGACAATGGGCAGACTTCACCAGATGTTGGCATGGTGTACTCTTCTGCAAGTGGCAGACTACACCGTGTGGAAAGCTTGGAGTCTGTGTACAGGTGGTAGAAATTCTTATTTTAGATCGTCTTTTTTTATTTTGTGAAAGACAATATTTATTATCCTAATTCATCTTTCGAGTTCTTTTTCCAATACTAGATGTCAAACTTCTATTATCTTTTTAGCATCATGGAGTAAATAGCCTATCTGAAGATGATGATATTCTTATCCATTCCAATGTTTGAATGAGTTTAAATGGTTTTGGACAGTTCAGTTAGAGATGTGGGATCTGATGATGATGATGATGAATATGAGTTAAACTCCAAGCAAGAAACAAGTGTTGGTGATGAAAAAGTGATGGAGTGGGCTAAGGTACTTTGTTTGACTTTGAAATGAGAAATGGTAGTTTCTACTATGTCCCTATGTTCTTTTAAACCAAAGCTTTTCCTATCTTTGTTGCAGGCCAATAATAATGAACCTTTACAGATTGTTTGTGGCTATCATGCTCTTCCTCTCCCACCTCGGGGAGGTGAAATCATATTTAACCCGCTGGAGCATCTACAGCCCATCAAGTATTGCCGACCTTCGGTATCATCTCTTGGGTTCGATGGTATATCTAATGCAGTTCCTTCTTCACCAAAACAAGCTATTGAGGTAAAGTCTGCCATCTGTACAGCCACTCTATTCAGTGGTCTGTTCCCTTTTTTCTCTAGTTCTTTTGTTTAACTTGATTTTCTAAAGCTGAAGTTATTCGACAAGGTTAACACACGATTAGCAGCTGCTGAAGAAGCTCTTGCATTGTCAATCTGGACTACTTCTACAATTTGCCATGCTTTATCTCTTGAAACCGTGAGTTTTCCATACTTGACGGATCAGTGGGTGTAATATTTTGGGCCATGATAGAGTTTTATTTATTTTTCAGTTTTCTATTTACATATTGCATCAGTGGGTATGAAATGATTACACAGATAAAATTCTGTCCTTGTGTTGATTTTTAGTTTGATCATTGTTTTAACTTGAGCTTGGTAATTCTCGTTTGGTACTTATTTGATCTAATTATTGAATGATAAATTAGTTGTTTTGGATACTTTAATATATTGGACTAAATGCTGTCACAAATTGCTTGTGTTATGTGCCTGCATGCTCAACCACATGTTTTACTGGTTCTTATTTTTTTCGTGTATGATAATCTACTCTGAAGGGAAAACTGACGGAGTTTCTCTTTCAGGTTTTGACACTCTTTGCTGGAGTTCTGTTGGAAAAGCAAATTGTTGTCATATGCCCAAACTTGGTGTGTCTACTGTCTGAACCATCTTTTGTTGTCATGAATCAAATTTCATTGCTTGTGTTTATACTTAGTCCAGGGTGACATTAATAAACTAAGTGCAGGGTGTCCTCTCAGCCATAGTGTTGTCCATCATACCCATGATTCGTCCATTCCAGTGGCATAGCTTGTTGCTTCCGGTGAGTTTATTAGCCTAAATCTCCTTTCAGGAAAAAGTTTTTGTACTTTTACAGAAATTTACATCCATATTTTTGCCTTTAAGAATTAGAGACTTGCATTTGATTTGATTGTCTTACATTCATTTGTTGACCATCTGAAATATATTCCTTCTCATGGAAGGTGACTATTAGACTATCAGACTAATTTGAGAAAAGACAATCTTTTTAAGTTAAATTTTACATTTATTATAAAGCTCTTTTGCAAGCATTATCAGGTATACTTTCTTATATATATATATATCCATCATTTCATCAATCGATATTTTGATTGAATGTCCAGAAATTTTAAGTGTATAAACTGTCTATATATATATATATATATATATATATATATAAACTTTTAACTTCGTTCATGGTGGTGTAGCATCATATTTCCTCTTTATGACTTGGATTCACTATCACTTCTTAACTTAGTATCCATAGGCAAACTTTCACATATGATCTTCTATGATGGCTATATGTAATCAGGTGAGGGCACTATACTATCAAGCTGTGTGACATGTTTGTTTGTTTGTCTTTATTATGTCTTACAACTCTTCTGTGATATGAAAAGAAACGTAGTTTCGCAATTCATAAATTTTTGTGCTAGCTATATTTTAAACTGTACCTGTTTGTCTGCATCATCATTTGTTGCTTCACATTGCATCTTCAATGTTATTTGAGAGAGTTGGGTTACTTCTAAACTCATTTCTTGATAGAACCATGACTTTCTACATTATGGAGTTGTGGTTTTCACTGAGCTTGTCTGAAGTGTGTTTCTGAACCAAAAAGAGGCATTCAGAACCACTAGTATAAATTTATCCTTGGGCAAAAGTTCTCCAATTAAGCTTTTGCTAATACCACTGGCACTTTGAACAATTTTTTTGCTTTCATATCTTAGTTCCCAAGTGCTTGGACAGTCTCTATGATTCCAAGAAGAAAAACATGCATTTTTATCGTAAAATTAACATGATGCTTGTAGTGATAACTATAGCATATTGCCTACTCAAATGAATAAACTTATTTAGAATGACTTTTATATGATGTCTCTTGATATCAATTGGTTAGAATGTGGTTCGAATTGCTAGTCTGCCTTATTTTTTATTTATTATAGTCAAACATTTTTGTAAGTTTTTCTTGTTAATGATACAAGTAGGAGTAACAAGTTTAACTTGAAATTTCTTTTCAAGGATTAGGAAGTGTTAGTTGTAGATACTGTATTTTTAAGATCTAATGATATTTCTTTGCTGAAGTGCTTTTATCATTCTGGGTCATGTCCTTTAAATAGATTTTATATTAATTCTTTTGCTAATTTTAGGAATTTGAACCAACTATGATATTACATTTTCCAGATTCTACCAAAAAAGATGTTGGACTTTCTTGATGCTCCAGTTCCATATATTGTAAGTTTTCTCATCTGTTTCTTGCTCTTTTTCTTGTATTGTAATTGTCCTCATCAATGCTTATATTTATTTTTCTTCATTTCTTGAAGAAACTTCAATGTCATTGCATGAAATGGTTTCTGTTTGAAATAACTTAGATCTAAAGTACTTGTCCAATTGAGTGGTCAAAGATAACCCAACCCAATTCTTTATGGAAGAAATGCTGAAAGAACTCTATTATGCCTGCTGATATATTTGTAGGCAGTATGTATCCCTTCACTTAGTAGATTTTGTTCTTGTCAAACGCAAACTCCAAAGTAGTACAACGTGGGAGAGGAAAACAGTCCATGTGTGTGTGTGTGTATATATATATATCAATGAAGGTTATGATGGGTATTCTAGGTAAATTGTTGTATTGATAACTATATTATTAGTTTAAGACCTTTACATGTAAATGAAATAATTTACATGTGTAATTAATGCCGTAATACATGTAAGAAGGAACTAGGAGTGGTTCATACTTGGAATCTTGAGTGCTTATGAAATGTTTTTGTGCCTATAATTTACCTTATGCACTTGTCATTGGGATGACTATCTTGCCAAAATTAGAGGTGAGGGGATATAGGTCGAATTTATATCAGGTGATTGAACAAAATAAAATAGGATCTCCACAAATGTTGATGTTCCTCTTCATGCATTCTTGAAATACTTGTTATTACTCTCATAAGCTTTAATGAGCTTTTGAACTGTGGTCAAAAGAGATGACAGAAATCAATTTTGGCACAATAATAAATATAAAATTCATTGTGCAAATGTGTATTTCTGTTTTTGTTCATGAAAACATGACGCATCCGAATAGACACCAGATTAAGTTGTTACACAATCCAGAGCAATCTTTATCCGTTTCTATGATTAAGATGCAAGGAGATATGGGGAAATGAATAAATGTCTATTTGGTAGAAGGATATCCTAATCTTTATCTGTTTCTTATGCGTATGATAACATTGCTGCTAGTCCATGTCTATCTGACACTTTGAATCAGCGTACTGCAATTACCCCTTTAATTTTTGGGTTGGATTGCAATTTATTTAATCGTTCATCGTAGGCATTCATGTTTTATGCACTTTCACTGTTCAACTTCTTTTTTTTTTCCAGTCATGTTTTACATGAATGACTGATTATTGGAAACTTACATATATGCTTCTGTTTCATAGGTAGGATTACAGCATAAACCTACAGGTATCAAGATGAAGACAGCCAACCTTATACAAATTAATGTTTCCAAGGAGAAGGTTAGTGACTGCGAACATGCATTTTATAGTGCTATATCACATACTTTCAGTTGGGATGTGACACTTCATCTTAGCAACTGTCTTCTATATATGCCCAAAGCCCAAGATGTCAAACTTTTCATATTCTTTTTCAGGCTTTATTTGGTGTTCATCAATTTTGCTTTTGCTCTTTTTTTTATTATCATAGTATAAAATCTTCTTTGATAGTGGTAGCAACTCTAACAGGTAAACTTTTTTAAAATGACTAAAAACACCAGCTGGCTGCTAATGGTTACAAACATACTTACCTAAAAAGGGGTGCTAATGGACTCTCTTGTACCTTTTCTTCATATCACATCAAAAGGACTTTCATAAACGTAGGTTAAGTGTGTTAGTCCTGCATCATACATGGCTATCTCTTTGATGCTCTATCAAGTTTGCAGTCACTGGGAAATGTGGCACTTAGTTTTAAACTTCAGTAGGTACAAAACTAGATTATATCTTGTTGTCTGGAGAACATGTAGTACTTAAAAGAGTTTGCTCATCAAAAAACCAGTAAGAATTGTTTGTACTTTACAGTTACAAAAACAACACCAATAGCTATGCAAGTAGACTTTTTTAACCTCTGTACTTGATGTTGATTGTGAACGTTTTTTTTCCTTCTGTTGGTAAGTTGCTTGTTTTATATTATTATGCATTGCAGACTTTTCTCTAATTATTCATAATTATTCGGTGCCTTCACATAAACCTTATTTTATATTCCTTTGTTGCTTTTCTTGATTATCTTCTTAGGGTTGCTGCATTTTACTTCCTTAATCTTTATGTTGATATTACATGTCCAGTGCCATGTTATTAAAGGTATGCCTATAACATTAAGCCTAGGGAGTGATAATGCTTGACACTGGAGTTGTGGATGAGCCGAAGCACAAACTTAAAAGAGGCATCCTAGGCCTAAGTATATAATTAATGATAAATAAAGGTTTGTTTGATTCTTACGAATTAGATACAAACTTTAAAGCTAATAAGCAGTTTTTCTACTGTCACATGACCTACAATTTCTTAACAAAAGGAAAGTGATTGGTTAAGCATCCTTTAAGGATATGTTTCAGCATATCATCTGTTGGTGCAACTTAATCATGTAACTATATCTTGATATACCCATTTTTTGTTTTCTTAAAAGCATAGTTTCTTGTTAGGATGACTGCACTTCTTGTTAACTCATTAGATATTATGAGTTTCAATTATGCAGGTTAAGGCATGCTCAATGCCTCGGCTTCCTGGGTACAAGGAGCTCGTTTCTGATTTGGGTCCTATTCATGCTAGACTCTCATGTGAAAACTCTATAGCTAAACGGCATCCTGTTTACAAATGCAGTGAAGTTCAGGTTTTCTCATGCCTCATGGTTTTTAAGTTTGTTCTTTGTTTGTTATGCACTTTACCAAAATCAAATTACTACAAAAAAAAAAACACTGAGCAAAATCAAACTTCCTGGTTCACTAATTCGCCCCCAAATGGTCATCTGACCAATGATCATGCATGGTCTTCTCTTGTTTTATAATTTTTGTTATAAATGCATGATCATAAATGTTGAAGATTTGATGTGGTTCTATTTGCAGGCTGAAGCTGCTGGGCAATTCTTAAATGCCATGAGACGCTACTTGGAATCTCTTTGTTCTAATTTGCGCTCTCATACGATAACTAACGTGCAGTCAAATAATGACAAGGTTATTCATCTAACTGGTTATTGTTGGGATTTTTATGCTAACATATGCATGTATATCTTTTGAAGTTATCAGTCAAATAATGACATGAATATCTTTTGAACACAGGTATCACTTCTACTTAAAGACAGCTTTATTGATTCCTTTCCAACTAAAGATCGACAGTTCGTTAAGGTACAACACATGACTTTCTTGTTATGTATAAACTGGTAAGGATAATTTTCAAGTAGTATTCATCTTACTCTATAGAGAACGTTGATAAATGTCTGTTGAAAGCTGCCAATTTTCTTCCGAGAACACTTGTTAGAATATGTTACAGACATCAGTAAGTGCTGATTTCTATAGAAAATGTTACAAGAAGAATCACCAAAAGAAAGTGTTTCAGCATACAAGTACGCTTTTGACATTAGGAAAAAAAAAATTTCATATGTTTTCTTTTAGTATGCGATATTTTGGTTTGACACTAGGTTTGGTAATTTTAGACTAGTATGGCTATATATGTGTTATATTGTTTGTTAGGTAAGCTCTATGTATGCAGGGTTTTTGTTCTCGTAGCAAATAATAGAATTTTCTGCTGCTGATCATCCATTAATGCTGCAGCACTTTGTGGAGACACAACTATTTTCTGTTCTATCAGATTCTCGGCTTTCTAGATATGAGACTGAATAGATTCTGCTGCCGATTAAGATTTGGGATGTGGTCACAAAGAGCTTTCGGACGTGGTTGAATTCACGTGTGATCAGCACGGCTTTTACTACTGCAAGCAGAGTGCCGTTCCCGAAGAAGAGCAGCAGCAGCAGCCGGTAGTGTAAAATATTTTGTCGTTGTGCTCTTCCAAGCCTCATGGTGATGCATCCTAGTCTTTTTTTTGTAAAACGGGGATGCCTTGGTGTATCTGAGCTCTGTTTGCCTTTCATATATATATATATATATATATACACATGAAGTATGTCCATATCCAATAAAGTTTTGTTATTTTCCGGTTTATTTTTTGTTGCTCACAATTTTTGGTTCCGTATTAAAATTTTCAAATCTCATCCCTCATGTGCCGTTCCTCATGCAACTTTGATAAAATTAAAGAAACTTCAAACTTGATTAATTTAAAGTTAGAAAACTAGAAGTTCTCTTATTAAATTAACTACGTATCCAATAAAATTAATTCGAGCAAAAAATATGAATCTCACAACATGCACAGTGTAGTGATAGCATATGCAAATCTTGGAGAAGCGTACCATGCGGAATTTCACAACATGCCATAAAAAAATATATATTGGGGAATGCTGCAGCCGTCGTTAGAAAGAAAGAAAGAGAGGGGTGGAGAAGAAAGGGAAAGAAGATCTCTCACCAAGTCCCGCCTCGCTGACAACTGGGATCAGTTGCGGGTGGAGCTCCTGCAGGGGCGACCTGAGAACACATCACCCTGCCAAATCAAACGGCAGAAACCGCCCCGGAGTCGTAGTGGCGCATGTGGTCGCAGGTCGCTCCTGTTGGAACTCCCCC
>LVTN01000200.1:40159-116453 GCA_001649415.1 Musa itinerans
CCCCCCCGCTGTGCCAAATGCCCCATTTCCTATTTGCTACCTACAATTCCTCCTCCCCCCAATCTTCTTCTATATGTACACCTCCTCTTGATATGCAGGTTTGTACTCCCCGGCTCTCCACATGTACTGGAAGGGCGGGTTTAAGTGAAGAGGGAGTACAGTTGATAGTACCGTCTATATCTATCCTCGTACTGCCGCCTCCTCCCCCCCCTCCCGTCTCTATTATTTTTACCCCCATATTTTCCTTTCTCGTCGCCGAGCACATCACGTGACGTGTCGCGGCCTAATACATCCCTGGCCCTTTCCTCGACTGTCTCTCGTGGACTTCATCTGTCGGACCGGACTCTGATTCCCAATGGTTCGCCATCTCATCCAATTCCTAGTGTATGGATCGAGTCTAATTAATCGATCGATGGATCTAGTTGTCTAAACGAGGTGAGCACGCTTTCCTTCCAAACAATTAAAGATAATCTAAGGAGTGTGTACATAGTTTGAAGGTCTTTGACACCTATTATAAACATGAAATACACATGTAATGTTTGAATACAATAAATAAAAGTGAAAAAAAAAACAAGTACCTATTTATTGTAACCACATGTTATGTAATGGTAGATACATAAAAGCTCTTTTAATTTGTAAAAAAATCATCCTAAAAAATAATAGCCAAGAAAGAAAATTGTAACTGCAGAGATGAAAAACTGAAAGATAAACAATTAGGCGTAGGAAACAAAACAGATAGACCATAGAAAACAGAAAATGGACAACAAAAATAGTACTCCTCCACGACTCTATTTGAAGTTCACAGAAATTTGCTTTTATAATTCTTTCTTGAACTGTTTTAATAACGCAACACAGTTTCTTGAATTGTTTTCGTAACAAATTTTCCCCGACTGTTTTCTGTGTTGATCTACAGCGAAGATTCCTGAAATAGTTTACAAGAAGGACGAAATTGTTTTCGTCTAACTGCATGCTAAACAATTTCCAAGGTGGAATTATCACAGAGTCAGCCTTTCATTGAATGACATGACATGATGAAATAGGTTTTTAAGTGCAAAAAAGACATAAAATTCTGGTAAATCAAGGTTAATTATAGAAATATTAAACATGACATGATGAAATAGGTTTTTAAGTGCAAAGAAGACATAAAATTCTGGTAAATCAAGGTTAATTATAGAAATATTAAACATGACATGATGAAATAGGTTTTTAAGTGCAAAGAAGACATACAATTCTGGTAAATCAAGGTTAATTATAGAAATATTAAACATGACATGATGAAATAGGTTTTTAAGTGCAAAGAAGACATAAAATTCTGGTAAATCAAGGTTAATTATAGAAATATTAAACTATTAAAAAAAGGCGCAAATTATCTTCCAGTATAATACTTACTGACACAAAATAGATAACATGGCGACGACGACAACAACAACAGCACGAATCTTATGCAAGTGGAAGCAAAGGGGCGGTGGGCATACCATAGCGGACCTTCTGTTGAACTCGAGTGGTTTCTTGGTTTCGTGAAGACCGCTCCACCTTCCACCGAACCCGATAAAGCGTAAGACTACCTGAACAAAAGATCGAAATCGCCAAGGAAAACACATCAAGCAGCCAAGAAACACACAACAAGCAGAACAAATAAAACAGTAGTGAACATTGAATCTTGTGAAAGAGCTCGGATCATAAGCCGAGAAACAAATGCGACATACAGTACAATTAAATTGAGCCTTTAAGCAAAAACTTGGGGCATAGTACTAACCATGCCCAAGAAATCATGATGCTATGATATATCGAAGAGTATACGGAGGTTCAATCCCTACAACAAAATTGGGATACATGATACAACTCATGGTGCCGACACCGATCAAATCAAAACCATCAAGAAACCAATCCGTCACGGAAGCAATGGGAAATCACAAACCCATCCGGAGGAAGTAAAGAAAGAAAGGTAAGCAGATGAATAATGTCGCGAATCAACAGGAAACCAACACCACGATCGATGCAAGGAGAAAGGAGGAGAAGAATGAGACAGATGCACCTCAGTCCAGGCATAAATGGCAGCAAGAAAGCCCGCCTTCTTGAAGAAGAAGTTGTTGTCGGCGACATTTAGGATCCTCGCTTGCTTGACAAGCCTCGCCGTCATCGGCGCCTTCTCTCTCTCTCTCTCCCTCTTCGAAGTGGAGGACTAAAAGAATATTTCCTCTGTATATATATCTCTTGATTTGTAGCGAACTTTTTCTTATGAGAAAACTTTTTTTTTTTTTGAACGAGCTTTCGAAAAAAAAAGCGCCAATCAGAAACTGTTTGCAGAGGTTTCAACTTTTAAAATTTTGCACACAGCACCGCTGATCACATGTAAAAAAATTATTCTTATCTTTACCTCCATCATGCTATCACTATTTCCGCTCTGCATCACGGCGCTGCCTCCGGGGACCGTTCGAGTCATGCCCTCTCTCCTTCGCCCGTGATCAATGGTGAGAGGATCTCCAGACGACAACACGAGCTGGCCCCCTCTCCTTCCGCGCCCGTGATCAATGACGAGGATGGCCTACGAGCAACAACGAAGGCGTGCGAACCCCACCCCTTTCTTCCTCGCTCCTGGTCGATAACGATAGGGGCCTGCTAGCGATGGAGGTGGTGGCTGTTGGGGTCCGACGAGGGCAATGCCTCCGCACGCAATCATAGCATCTTCCTCGCTAGCGATGAGCAACTGTTCCAAGTGAAGGGAGGTGGCCAACGAGACGAAGAGGGACGATCGACGGGCGAAGGCACGACCATTGTTTGGGTAGAAGGCGATTGATTGGGATAGAATGATCATTTTGACAAAATTCGAATGTCATTTGAGAAATTTTGAAAGTCAGTGACTTTTTACAAGAATTTCCTCATTTTCTTTTATTTTTTCATTGTAACGATAATTAATTTAGTCTTTTTATTATATAAGAAAAGGATACGAATGAATAAATGATGCATATATTAATCTTTGATAATAAAAATATATTATGATAGGACATATTTTAGCATACATGTCAGGACAGCATCCACGATAGCATGACCAACCAGGCCCACTACCTCAACCTCCTTTCCACGCTCGGGCTAGGGTTGTCAGGTACAACCCAATCGAGGAACCCGGGTCAACGCCATTAAGATCAAAACCGACCTCGAGAAATCGGGACGATGTCGTCAAGTACAAAAGTTGACCTCAAAAACTCGGGATAACATCGTAAAGTACAAAAGTTGACCTCGAAAACTTGAAACAGCGTCGTCAAGTATAAAGCTGACCCCGGGAACTCGAGATGACGTCGCCAAGTATAAAACTGCCTCGATGCAAACATCGATCGCCTAGAAGGTATGAGCTAGCCACCTGCAGGGGTCGATAATCATTAAACAAACCCTGTATGATCAACCCTTGTGTGCAGGTATAAGAGCCAACTACCTGGCTACACCATAGGGGCTTTTTTTCGGAACAACTTGGGAGAGGACTTTAAAGGAGATCCAACTCCATTAACTTGACCTTCGGAGAGATCGGGTGAAGAAAACATCCCCTCGACTTCAACCTGTGTGCAGGACCCGATGACGAGGAAGCAGACAATGACCTGCTCCGCTCGACCCAACCCGATGACCTGTCACGGACTTAGCTGGTTTTGCCTAAGTCATGCGGCACCCTTGCATGTCCGTCCGCAAAGGTCAGCCTCCCCAAAACCTCCCATGGTCCCTTAGGACCTACAAAAGAGAAAACGGGTTAGAGAAAGCGCCTCACTCGGGATCCACAAGCAAACATCTCCGAAAACACTTCATAGCCAATGCAAATTACAAACAGACTTTACAAGCTCCGAACAGTTGCACAACAAAGGGTCAAAATGGTCCACTATAGACCAAATATCTCTCACAAGTGATGCTTCGATCAGGATGAGACAATTAAAGCAAGAAAAATCATATTGTGCCGAAGGAAAACATGTCAAAAGATTGGACATCGGGCCGAAGGAACGGTCGACGTATCGATAGAAGGCTTCGAGCTGTGGATTTGGGCATTGGGCCAAGAAGAGCGGATATTGCGCTAAGGATATCGGAGTTGCGGAGTCAATTGGCCGATTGGGTAATAGGCCGCAAGAGAGGATGATGCACCGAAGAATCGGACGAAGCGTCGAGGGACCAATGACATGCCGGACAACTTGATTAATGCTTAGTATTAATTGTCTAGATCGAAGTGTGGTTTTACATGTGCAGGATTAACTACGAAAGCAAGGCATGAAGCAAAATGAAGTCCCAGAGTCAAGGACGCGATTTCGTTCGGAGTTCGAGAGTTCGTCGGAAGTCCGGACGTTCGTCGGAAGTTCTAGCGGAACCAGTCGATAAGTCTAGGAGCTCGCCAAAGAAGCTCGTCGGAACTCGCCAAGCATATCATCGTGAAGTCCAGGAGCTTGCCGGGAGTCCACCGGAACATTGCCAGGAGTTCGTCGGAAGCTCGCCTGAAGAATAGACGTAGGGACTTATTTAGCTTAGCAAATGTCTTAGGATTTTGTAGTTAGCACGTAATTGGGCTTGCATTTGGGCCAACCCAATTAGGGGCCAGCTAGGCCCATGTAAGGACTGTGTTGGGCCCAATAAGAGGCCCAAACAGTGCCCCAAGAAGTCTCACCGTCGTGGCACAATCTTCGAGACTGTGTCAGGCGATGGTACCGCCAGTCTGTGCGGTTGTACCGCCCTTGGCAGGGTGCTAGGCAGTGGTACCGCCCAACACTACCCCCCAAGCAGTGATACCGCCAAACCTGGGTGATGGTACCGCCCAGGGCAGTGTTAGTGTCAGACTGACACTGGGCGGTGATACCGCCCATGCCTGGGGAACCCAGGATGGGAAAGTTTTAGGCTCCAAGTTTGAATCAACTTGAAGCCTATAAATACCTCTCTCATTCCTGGTTAAAGCACACAAGCACAGAGTATTCAAAAGTGAGAAAACGCTGCTGCAATCTCTTTAGAAATTCCCTCCTCCACTCTAAGTTTAGAATTCTGTAAGAAGAGTGTCAATGCTTGTAAGGGTTATCTCCTAAACCCGTGAAAAGGAGAAGAGAGGTGTAAAAGGTGATTGGCCTTCGCCTATTGAAGGAAGGCCTCTAGTGGATGTTGGTGATCTCGTCGGAGGAGGAAGCCGAAAGTGGATGTAGGTCACGTTGAACGAACCACTCTAAAAATCTTGTTTGCATTTTACCTTGAGCAATTTATCCTTACTGCAAACCTCTTTAATAGCTTACTGCCTTCAATACTTTTCCGTATGCTTTCAAGCTATCTTTACGAAACCGATTTTATCAAAACGAAATATTTTTGAAGACGTTATTTTACCGCTACACTAATTCACCCCCCCTCTTAGTGCCGACCTCGAACTCTTGATCCTAACAATTGGTATCAGAGCTTCGTTATTTCTCATTTGGTTTAACACCCAAGAGAAATGACTCTTTTCGGCTTTCAAGAGGGACTTTCTCTCATTCGTCCTCCATTTTTCAATAGGATGGACTACACTTATTGGAAAACTCGAATAAGAGTTTCTTGCTTTCATTAAATCTCGATTTATGACATATAGTTGAATCCGATTTTCAAATGTTTCTCTTCCAATAAACCATTGGAATGATTTGGAGAAGAATATGTTTTCTTTAAATGCAAAGGCTATGAATGCCTTGATTTGCACCTTAGATAGAAATGAGTTTAATCGTGTTTCTACTTGCGAAACGGCTTTCGATATTTGGCATACTCTTAAAATCACACATGAAGGAACTAGTAAAGTTAAAGATTCAAAAATTAATTTTTTAATGCATGATTTTGAGCTTTTACGAATGAAGCCGAGCGAAACTATTATTGACATGTACACCCATTTTACGGATGTCGTCAACGGTTTAAAAGCTCTTGGCAAATGTTTTTCGAATTTTGAACTTGTAAATAAGATTTTGCGTTCTCTTAATAAGAATTGGGATTAAAAAATAACGGCTATTCAAGAATCGAAAAACTTGAACCAATTTCCAATTGAAGAACTAATAGGGTCATTGATGACCTATGAAATGACGTGCAATACACGTAAAGAACTTAAGAACCACCTTCCAAAGAACAGGAAGGATTTCAAACTTAGAACATTTGAAGACCACTCAAGCATAAGCTCAAGTGATGTTGAACATGAACTACTCACTAAAAAATTTAAAAAGTTCATTAAACAAGAATTAAAGAATAAGAACAAAAAGAACAAAAAGAACGCAATTACTTACTTTGAACGCAAGAAGAAGAACACAAAGTGGGATGAATCGAGCTCTTCCGAAGACGAGAAAATCAACAAAGGCGAGGTGGCAAACTACGCCTTAACGGCTTTCGACGTTGAGGTAATCAAAACGCCTTTAGTTTATTTTGAAATTACATGATATTTTTCATAAATAATTTTTAATTTAGTTTAGAATTAATTTTCTTGAAAAGTGCATGTTTAATAATGAAAATAAAAAAATAAGAATCATGCTTATCATTTTAGTAATTTTGAAAATAATCATGAAAATTATATGTTTATGATAAACAAAATGATTTTGATTAAAAATGCCTTATGAAATCATGTTTGATGATATCATGCCTAATAAATTTATTTTTTGAAATTATGCATGAAGATTTTTGAGATTTATGGATTATCGATTTTTTAATGAATGTGGCCTTTTTAGTTTTAAACTATGATGTATATTTTCATACAAAAACTTAAGCATAATGATTTGAAATCATGTTTAATGGTTTTATAATTCGAAATTATGCATGATGAATCTTGCGATTTATGGATTATCGATTTTTACCATAATGAAAGTGTCTTATTGATATTTGTCGTAATAAATCTTGCACTTTCGGTTTTAAACATGATACATATTTTGATTTGACATAAATGAAAAAGGCATGCTTATATGAAACAAATAAAAAGAGGATAGGTTTCTCCTTGAAAGATTTCTTTATCGAGTTTTCAAAAAAAGGAGAGATTAACGAATCTATCTATATTTTTTTATGAATCTCTTGAAAACAATCTTGATTTGATAATTTAAATTTAAATGAGCTTTATCTTGATTTTTCGAAATTTATAACTTGAGATTTTTTATGCACAAATCAAGATCTCATTTCTTTTCTCCACTCATAAAAAGAGATTTATTGAAATAAATCATGTCTTATGACATTCATGAAAAATTGAGACATCATGCATGAATCGAGTTCTCATGAGAATCTATTTACGTTGTCTTCATTAAGTTTTCTTGAAAAGATGATGATTTTGATGATTTAAATTTGAATGAGTTTTATCAAAATCATGATCTTGATTTCTTGGAATTACTTAAGATTTTTTCAAGATCTTTTCTTTGTACTCCTACGATTTTTTCTTAAAAGAAGAGATTTACTATATGAATCATGTCTTTTAATATTTAATTGGTCTTATCCTTCATGGCATGATTTCTTTGTATTTATGGCTTGTATATCTTGAAATGTTTTGGAACGATATGTGCAACACTATGATTTTCCTCTTAGATAAAATGCATGCAACACTATGATTTTTGAAATAATGTGAAAATCAATAATTATCATTTTTTAAAATAAGACTCTAGAATGATGATTTGGAATCATGCATGTAATGATGATTTTATATTTTATATACATGATGATTTGGTATTATGCATGCAATACTTTAACTTGTGATAATGATGCATGCAATGATGAAATATTCATGATAAAATAATTGTTTTTACATTCATGACTTGAATTTTCATCTATGTTATTTACCTTTGTCATAATTTGAAAATTAATGTAAAGGATCTTCCCTTCTTTTTTATAATGACAAAGGCTTCTTTTTTATAATAACAAAGGGGGAGCAAAACTTGCTAGAAAGCAAATTTGCTAACTTGCACAATTCAAAAAGATGCAAACTTGCTAATCTCAAAAAGGAAGCAAAAAGTACTATCTTGCAAATCTCAAGAGAAGCAATATTTGCCAAGTTACACATTTCAAAAAGAGGCAAAATAGTCCATCTTGCATACTATAAATCTCAAGAGAAGCAATATTTGCCAAGGTAAAATTTTGCTAACTTTTTATGTGTAAAATTTGATATCTTGCATACTATAAATTTGCATACCAAAAGTGTTATCTTGCCTATCTCAAGATGCAAAACATGCTAACTTGCACTTTGCAATGGAAGCAAAACTACTAGCTCAAACATTGCAAAGGAAGCAAAAATTTGCTAGCATGCAAACTTGCATATTTCAAGAAGCAAGAGTTACTTTCTTGAACATCTCTAAATTGCTAGCTTGCATGATATAGAACTTGCTATCTTGAACATCACCAAGACTTGCTAAGCTTGCATGATAATAAAACTGTTTAATATGCAATGATTTGAACTTGTACTTCTCAAACACTTGATAGTGGAACTTCTCCTTTTTGTTGATGACAAAATGGGAGAAGTATGTTGATGTCATGCATGATTTGATCATAACATATTGCTTGGATTTTTGAATCTATGAATTTCTATCAATATGACATATTGATAGGGCGAGTTTGTTTAAACTCCGAGAGTTTGGTTAACTCTGTCATCGATTGGTTGTCATCATAAAAAAGGAGGAGATTGTTGAATCTCAGATTTTGATGATGAAACCAATTTATATGTGTTTATGTTTTAATCTGCGTTTTGAGTGACGCAGAATGCTTCGATCAGGATAAAACAATTAACGCAAGAAAAATCATGTTATGCAGGAGGAAAACATGTCAGAAGATTGGACGTCGGGCCGAAAGAACAATCGATGTATCGACAAAAGGCTTTGGTCCGTGGATTTGGGCATCGGGCCAAGAAGAGCGGATATTACGCCAAGGATATCGGAGTTGCAGAGTCAACTGGCCGATTAGGCAATAAGCCGCAAGAGAGGACGATGCGCCGAAGAATCAGACGAAGCGTCGAGGGACCAATGACATATTGGACAACTTGATTAATGCTTAGTATTAATTGTCTAGATCGAAGTGTGATTTTACATATGCAAGATTAACTACGAAAGCAAGGTATGAAGCAAAATGAAGTCCCGGAGTTAAGGACGTGATTTCATTGGGAGTTCGAGAGTTCGTCGGAAGTCCAGACGTTCGTCAAAAGTTCTGGTGGAACCAACCAAGAAGTCCAGGAGCTCGCCAAAGAAGCTCATCGAAACTCGCCAAGAAGATCGTCGTGAAGTCCAGGAGCTTGCCGGGAGTCTGTCGGAACATTATCGGGAGTTCGTCCGAAGCTCATCGGAAGAATAGACATAGGGACTTGTTTAGCTTAGCAAATGTCTTAGGATTTCGTAGTTAACACTTAATTGGGTTTGGATTTGGGCCAATCCAATTAGGGGCCAACTATGCCCATGTAAGGATTGTGTTGGGCCCAATAAGAGGCTCAAACAGTGCCCCAAGAAGTCTCATCGGTGTGGCACAATCTTCGAGACTGTGTTAGGCGGTGGTACCGCCGGTCTAGGCGATTGTACCGTCCCTGGCAAGGTGCCAAGCGGTGGTACCGTCAGTCTGGGCGATTGTACCGCCCCTGGCAAGGTGCCAAGCGATGGTACCGTCAGTCTGGGCGGTGATACCACCCAGCACTGACCCCTAGGCGATAGTACCGCCCAGGGCAGTGGCAGTGTCAGTGTCAAACTGACACTAGGTGATGGTATCGCCCAGCGCAGGCGGTGGTACCGCCCGTGCCCGGGGAACCCGGGATGGGAAAGTTTTAGGCTCCAAGTTTGAATCAACTTGAAGCCTATAAATACCTCTCTCATCCCTGGTTAAAGCACACAAGCACAGAGTATTCAAAAGTGAGAAAACGCTACTACAATCTTTTTAGAAATTTCCTCATCTACTCTAAGTTTAGAATTTTGTAAGAGGAGTGTGAGTGCTTGTAAATATTATCTCCTAAACCCGTGAAAAGGAGAAAATAGGTGTAAAAGGTGATTGGCCTTCGCCTATTGAAGAAATGCCTCTAATGGACGCCAGTGACCTCGTCGGAGAAGGAAGCCGAAAGTGAATGTAGGTCACGTTGATCGAACCACTCAAAATCTGGTTTACATTTTACCTTGAGCAATTTATCCTTACTGCAAACCTCTTTAATAGCTTACTGTCTTCAATATTTTTCCGTACGCTTTCAAGCTATCTTTACGAAACCGGTTTTATCGAAACGAAACGTTTTTAAAAACGTTATTTTACCGCTGCACTAATTTACCCCCCATCTTAGTGCCGACCTCAGACTCTTGATCCTAACATTTACAAGAATTTAAAATAATGATAACTATATCAAAAAAATAAATTTACAAGATTATAAAATAATGATAACTATATCAAAAAAATAAATAAAAAAGTTTTTTTTCAAAAAAATCATTCTATATAAACAAATGATGATATATTTTAAATAAGTCTTCTATTGGATACTTCAAATGACAAGTAAGAAAGACAACAAGAATACGTAGTTTAAGCGTATTGGATTCTTCTATTTTTCCGCTGTGACTAATTAGAAAGTAATAATCAACATAGGATTCACTGATCTCCATCATCAGTGGTCCTTCACCTACGCCATGATTCTTGCCACCTTAACATAAATTATTGCCATCTTTTGGACTTCACTAATAAGTTCATTTCAGATCCAAATCTTCGGATCCAAGAAAGACTTTCATGATTTATCATAAGATTTTGAATTTAAATCTTATTTTCATCATTTTTATAAACAAATAAATAAATAAAACTATTCACTGAAGGAATAAAGAAACTAACAAACAATGGTTAAAATAAGCTAATTAATGTTCTATTTTCCTGCTAAAACTAAGAAAATATTTATACATCTCCAGTGGAAAAAAAAAATTGTTTTTTTTATGTACTTTTTTTTGGCCTTTTGGGGTCGGGGGGGCGCCGCGTTGGAGAGGAGGGGATTGCATCAACAGACGCACCGGCGCGGCGCGGCGCCGTGGTGCTCCACCGCTCGCGGACAGCCTTCTGACGGCGCATCTCCACGATGCGGCGGTGGGAGTTGGAGTGGATGGCGGCGGAAAAGGTGGGGCTGCTCGCCGGCCGGTACTCTGGGACCAGACGACCGGACTTAAACCTCACGCCGCACGCGTTGCAGAGCGTCTTCGGCCCCTCCGGCCCCGCCCGCCACTGCGGCGTATCCTCCGCCTGGCAGTGCCTGCACCGCCGCCGCTCTAGGGTGCACACCCTCTTCGCTCCGGCCATGGCGGCTGGCTTCGGGGGGAAGCAGGTTGGCACCCTCCGTCCTCGCCTCCGTGTTTTGCTCCTCGGACGAACCGGCGCGGAGAACGAAGCCGCGGCCGCCAGGACCGAAACAGGGCTCGGCCGCTCCCCCACCGCGCTCATTGCGGCCCCGGCCTTGATTCCGCTCCCTCCGCCGCCGCCGCCGCCGCCGCCGCTGTGGGAGGGGGCGGGAATCTCGAACGACGTCTCCAGCGCCGGAAACGCGTCCTTGTTCGCGAGCCACTCGAGCTCCTCTTCCTCCTCGTCTCCTCCATCTCCTCCCTCCGTCGGCAGCCCCTACAAAAGCCCCACATTAGGAACAATAAAAAGATAGGATTTTGATCATTTTTCTAAGCCAAAAACAAGATTTTGACGAGTTTGGAAAGGAACCGGAAGGCCATCTCCGGACGGGTCGAATAATTCCTGGAAGAGGAGGGCGTGGAGCTGCAACTCCCCTGCGGCAGCTGTGGCGGTCGAGGATGACGCCGCCTCAAGTGGCGGATGGTAAGGGTCGGATGTGAAGTCCATAAACAGGAGTTCGTCGGCGAAGCATGCCTCCGCTGCGGTCTCCTCCTCCAATGGCTCCGCCCTCGCCTTCTCTGAGAGCGCCATGGCTGTATCCTTCACTTACCCGGTCAAAGAAGTGGAGAGAGATGAGAGGATAAAGAGCAACAAGTTTCCAACGAGAGAAGCCTATAGGAAGATTCCAATCTCAGCGTTGATTACAATGTCCTTGAGATAGATATGAATGATATCACCCGCTAATTCTATCATCACACCTACACTATCATAATTAATCAAATCACAAGGAAGATGTCCATATGTTAATATAAGCTTTGAACAAAAACTTATCTTCACCATTTCCAATAAGCAGTGGTAACATGTCCCATTCTTCTGTTCATCACCAACCAGGCCTACATAGTTGTGGATTTGGGTTTGGGTCAGGGATTATTGACTTGAAATTACTTTTAGTAATCAAGTCAAACCTTTTATTTTTCCTATTAAATGCCAATCTTATGTTTTATAAATAATCAAATCAGTAGTTATTACTTTGGCTCACAGGATCCAATTGTCACAAGGGATTATAGTATGAGTTAATTATATATTATCCTTATAATTAACTATTTTTAACATCTCCATCTTTATATTTTTAAAAGTTACACTCAGATCCTTTTATTTATAAAAATAAAATATGAATCCTTATATTTATGAAAACACTGATATCACTATACAAGATTAAGAGAGAAATTTTGTTAAATATTTTACTTTTCTAAGTATATAGATGTTAATGTAACTCTTAAAAGCACAACTAATTGTAGGGGGATAATATGTAATTAATATTTATCTATCATTTATTATTCTTAATTAATCTTAGCATGTATGTTTTTAACATAAGGCTTGTTGTTGAAAGAATCATATATCTTTTGAGTTGAGAAGTAATAATGTTCCTATTACTAAATGAATGAAAGGACAAGGGAGGTTGAAGACTATGGCAGAGAGAATAAAAAGAAAACAGATTGGAGTGAGTGAAGATAGAATCTACTGATAGGAAGATTATGCAACACTCATGATTTAAAAAAAAAAAGTATTAACTACCAAAATAAGATAAGATAATAGCTTTATCTTATCCTAGTTGAATATTATTTAAGTTTCCAGAGATAAGATTTATCTTACTATGGTAAGGATCTATCTACGCAACAATTTTTTTTTCTGAAATGCAATTATTCTTTTTATGTGACAATTAATTTTGTTCATAATTGAACATATCAACAAGGTTTACAGTAAGGTAAGCACTTAACTGGAACAGGATGTGTGTAGCTTCCTTCTATGAATTCAATCTTCCATTTTTATCCTTCAACTTTCCAGCTTATACTGAAGATAATGCATTACAGGACTGCTTTGATCCTCTGTAATCCTCCACATCCACTAGCATTACAAAACTCCCCTCCCTTTCTTGCATACCATGTCATGTCATGCCCAATTCTTTTCAATTAAGAAGGCCACCATCACATAAACTAAAACCAAAGAACTCGTCATGATGGAAAAGGGAGGCAGTGATTGGTGCTTTAAGATTTGCACGCTCGTACAGCTCCTTGTGTACCCGAGGAAGCCTGCAAATGGCATGGAAGCTACAACGATGGAGGCCTGCACATGCGTTTCTATCCCCTCCCATGGTGTTTCTCCACTTGACCGAGCACCCAAGAAGATGAATAAAGAAAGGCTCCGACCATGTGTGTTCATGTGGGCGGAGGGCGGCTTGAGTTGGACGCATTTGCTGTTTGGTGGCCTCATCCATCTCTATGATTGCATGCATCTGATGCCCGACGCTTCCCTCCGCATGTCCGAGCTACACACACCCTTCTCCTTCCTTCCTTCCTTCAAGCCCATAATGGAGATGAGAACATGCATAGATTCCCAGAGACAAACCGATGAACTCACCAACATGGACAGAAGATGAGTTCGAGGATGATGGTCGAGGAACAGAGGGCGACGGTTGAGTCGGTTGGGGGTCATGTTCATGCCCTACTGTAGATGACTTGGAAGCACATGTAGAACCCAAGGCAGAGAGAAGCATCTCCAGTTCATTCCAAACACTGCTTGTAGTACTTGCAAGATTAGGCTAATGAGAGAGAATATGTTCATTCTTCTTCTATCTATCGGATATGTTTTGTACATACGTGATCTCTAACTTTCACCTTTGGCTGTGTTATCTATGACATTTGTCACAGATCTTTCTTCTGACAACTTGAAGAAAGAAAGAGCTTCTCTCTCACTCTCTCTTTCTCTTGCTTTTACTTTGTCTCAGTATGCTTTAATCATTGTGAGCTCTCACACATTCTCGCCATGTTTGATGTCGGAGGATGTTCTCGACGATCCAAAAGTCTCCAGGCATGACACTCCCATCACCAGCTGTTTGATGATCTCGAGACCCCACGAGCCAACCAAATCCATTATGTAATCGCTAGCCAATAATCATGCACTGAAAAGAGTTCTTAATTCCATGTCTTCAACTCATTAATCTTCTACTCTGCATATGCAATCTCTTCTTCCCATCATCTCCCTCCTCCTCCTCCTCTCTCTCTCTCTCTCTTGTTTCAGAGAAGAGGGAAGTCGCAAGTATGACACAGAGCTGATACAGAGGTAAGCAGGAGGAGGAAGAAGAGAACAAGAACGGAAATGTTTACGAGACTAGCTTTTATCTTCTTCTTGGTCTTCTTTTGTGCTGTCATTGCGTATGCCGCTCCGGCGGACGAGGTGGCGGCGCTGCTGTCGATCAAAGCGGAGCTCGACGATCCGTTGAATGCCCTTGGAGACTGGAATCTGCCGACCGAAGTCGCTGGATCGTCCCACTGCAACTGGACTGGCGTCCGGTGTAGCTCGACGGGCGCCGTCGACGGCCTCGACCTCTCTCACCTGAACTTAAGTGGCATGATCGCCGGCGACATCCGCCGGCTCACGAGCCTTGTCCGCCTCAACCTGTGCAGCAATTCCTTCTCTTCGTCGCTCCCGGAGGCCATCGCCGACCTCACCATGCTCCGGGAGCTCGACGTTAGTGACAACAACTTCGTCCGTCACTTCCCGACCGGCCTCGGCGGGTTCCAGGGCCTGACGAGCCTCAATGCCTCCGGGAACAACTTCGACGGGCCGATCCCCGACGACATCGGCAACGCCACGGCTCTCGAGACGCTGGATCTGCGAGGGAACTTCTTCGCTGGTTCAATCCCGCTGTCTTACCGGAACTTACAGAGATTGAAGTTCTTGGGCCTTTCCGGCAACAACCTCAGGGGAAGACTCCCCGCTGAGCTCGGCCAACTCTCTTCGTTGGAGACGCTTATAATTGGGTACAACGAGATCGAAGGTCCGATTCCCGCCGAGCTCGGCAACCTGACAAATCTCCGGTACCTCGACATGGCGGTCGGCAACCTCAGCGGTGCCATTCCTGCAAAGCTCGGAAGGCTACAATCCCTCACCACCGTCTACTTGTACAAGAACAATCTCGATGGCGAGATCCCGAGAGAAATCGGCGACATCTCATCGCTGCAGATGCTGGATCTCTCCGACAACCTCATCTCCGGTTCGATACCGCCGGAGTTGTCGCGACTGAGTAATCTAAAGCTTCTCAATCTAATGTGCAACAGACTCAAAGGCGCGGTGCCCGCCGGCATCGGTGAGCTACCTCAGTTGGAGGTGCTGGAGCTGTGGAACAACTCGCTCTCCGGCGCCTTGCCGGCCAACCTGGGCCTGAACTCTCCACTGCAATTGCTCGACGTTTCCTCGAACTCGCTCTCGGGGAAGATACCTGCGGGAGTGTGCGACGGTGGCAACCTCACTAAGCTCATCCTCTTCAACAACGCCTTCTCCGGGCCGATCCCGACCGGCCTGTCGACGTGCCTCTCGCTGGTTCGCGTTCGGATGCAAAACAACCGGCTCAACGGTACCATACCGAGCGGTCTCGGGAGGCTACCGAAGCTGCAGCGGCTCGAACTGGCAGGCAACGAGCTCTCCGGCGAGATACCGGACGACATCTCGTCCTCGACCTCGCTCTCCTTCATCGATCTCTCGCACAACCACCTCCGCTCGTCCCTCCCTTCTAACATACTATCCATGCCGACGCTCCAAACATTTTTGGCCGCCGACAACGAGCTGACCGGAGGAATCCCGGACGAGTTGCAGGACTGCCCATCCCTCTCTGCTCTCGACCTTTCGACCAACCGCCTGTCCGGGTGCATACCGAGCAGCCTAGCCTCATGCCAGCACCTCGTGTCGCTGAGCCTCCGGAGCAACCGGCTCACCGGCACGATCCCGTCCTCGCTTGCGACGATGCCGACGCTCTCCATTCTGGATCTGTCGAACAACTTCCTCACCGGCACGATCCCCGACAACTTCGGCGGCTCGCCGGCTCTCGAGATGTTGAATTTAGCCTACAACAATCTCTCGGGCCCCGTGCCGGCCAACGGCCTATTGCTTACCATAAACCCGGATGATCTCGCCGGCAATGCAGGCCTTTGCGGCGGCGGCGCACTCCCTCCGTGCGCCGCGAATTCGCCATGGGCATCGACGACGAGTCCCAAAGCGTCTCACCTCAAGCACATCGCAGCCGGATGGCTGATCGGGATTTCGGCGGTCTTAATGATTGGGCTCGGCGTTCTCGGGGCACGACGGCTCTATCAGATGTGGCACATTGACGGCGGGTGCTGCGGCGACGGCAAGTTCGAGGAAGAGACCGGCGCTTGGCCTTGGCGGTTGACGGCATTCCAACGGCTCAACTTCACGAGCACCGACGTGTTAGCATGCGTCAAGGAGGCCAACATCATCGGCATGGGCGCCACGGGGATCGTCTACAAGGCCGAGCTCCACAGGCACCACGCAGCGGTGGCGGTGAAGAAGCTGTGGCGGCCGGAAGGGGCCGCAGCGGAGTTGGGCGATTCCGATGCCGGGGATTTGGCGACGGAAGTGAGCCTACTAGGAAGGTTGAGACACCGTAATATCGTGAAGATGCTCGGCTACGTGCGAAACGGCGCCGAGATGATGATACTGTACGAGTACATGCAGAACGGCAGCCTGTGGGAGGCTTTGCATGGGAAGCAAGAGGGGCGGCTGCTGGTAGACTGGGTCTCCAGGTACAACGTGGCGACCGGAATCGCGCACGGATTGGCCTACCTTCACCACGACTGCCACCCGCCGGTGATCCATCGTGATGTGAAGTCGAGCAACGTGCTCTTGGATGGGAATCTGGAAGCCAAGATCGCCGATTTCGGCCTGGCAAGGATGATGGTCCGCAAGAACGAGACTGTGTCCGTCGTCGCTGGATCGTATGGCTACATTGCCCCAGGTCAGCGGCATATGTCGACCGTCGCCGGAACCCTTTTAGCTACTGGCATTACTTAACACTGGATGCTTGTGTGTTCTTCAACAGAGTACGGCTACACATTGAAGGTGGACGAGAAGACCGACATATATAGCTTCGGGGTGGTGCTCATGGAGTTACTGACAGGGAAGAGGCCCGTAGAAATGGAGTTCGGGGAGAGCCAGGACATCGTCGGGTGGGTCCGCGGGCGGCTGAGGAGCAACCACGGCGTCGAGGAGCTGCTCGACAGCAGCATCGGCGGACGTTGCGAGCACGTACGTGAGGAGATGCTGCTGGTGCTGCGGGTCGCGGTGCTGTGCACGGCAAGGTCCCCCAAGGACCGGCCGCCGATGAGGGACGTGCTCACCATGCTAGCCGAGGCAAAGCCGCGGCGGAAGAGCAGCAGCAGCGGCGGCGGTGGCGTGGTGGCCAAGGACAAGCCCGTGTTCACCACCTCGCCAGATTCTGGGTATCCGTAGACATGTAGTTATTCCATAGGAAACGGAACCGTTCGCCTTTAGATTAGTGTTTTTTAGATGAATAACTAAATACGTATTGTTATTTTAAAGGGCGTCGACTTACTTATCTATATCACGAAATCTCAACAAAGCTTCGGTGGTGTTGGGTTGCAATCAAATCAGCGGAAGTCGAAGCCCAAGTCTCAATCGCGGGTCATCTAAATGCCAGGTGGGCCGATATACCGGTCCAACAAAAAATCGGTCCGGGCCGGTCGGGTCGGTCCAAACCAAGTTCTCTCAGCCGATTGATTTCCTCTTGACGGCGACCGCCTCGTGCTGCCTTGCCGCCGCAGCCGTTTGTCTTTGGCTTGCACCGCCTCTGTCGCCTCACCATCAGTACTTGGACACTAAAACCGCCGCTGCCGCCTCAGTCATCTTTTACTCTCCCCTTCTTTCTGTTCGACAAGTTTGTGTTAGCCACTAACGAATAATACTATATAATCTTAATACTTCGAAAAAGAAGAAGAAGAAGAAAATATTTAGCTTAGACAGCAGCGTTTTGGGAATGTTTAAGACACCGGTGGCGAAATTTGTCTTTTTGTCTTTAATGGATTTGGGACCCAAAGCAATCGATGAACATCGTACGGTCACGAAATCGTTGATAGGTTACGGAATGACTATTATACCCTCGTGGCATCCGTTAATGGAGTTTTCTCACTGCGATGCACGAAGGGCAAACAAGTCTATTGGTAGGCGCCATTGCGTGCCTTGCCGACTTATATTTAGAGACTCCACAACAGACGGCCTTCGATATAGTTGCTTCGTCCCTCTTCGTGGCGCGCTCCAATGGCGGTGCTAAGCAGAGATGTGGGCGGTGGGGGGAAAAGGACCCGGCAGGGGAGGCGAGATGCCGACGGAGGAGCCCGAGCGTCACGGGAGGAGCGGGAGGGAGCGGCGAGGGATCCGCTGGTGGTGCTGGGTCCGGATGTGGTGACGAAGATTCTCGAGTTCGCGGACGCGCGCAGCGTGGCACGATGCACGGTGGTATCTCGCGGCTGGCATGAAATCGCCTCCAGCGACCGCCTTTGGGCCCCAAAGGTTGGTTCTTCACCGCCAAGTATTTTCCTTCGCCATGCTTTCCGATGCAAACTGAGTTTAACCCGATGTTTCTCGGCGACGAATTCGGCATATTTTACTTTGCTAAATCGATGCGATTCAAGCGGTAATTTTTCGCCTCCGGACAAGTTCGAGTTCAAGCGAGGGATGTGAGAGATTGGGTTTTGGTTTCTCGCACGCTTTGATGCCCTATTTTCTTGCATTTTAATGATTCCTTGAATTGCTTTATCTGCTATTTAACTACTTTTTTGCACTTCTTTTGGAGCTCACTTTCTCTTCCTTTAGTCTTCTCTTTGGCCTCCTTTTTCTTCTTTAAAATGTTCACTTTTTTCGTGCAAAAAATCGTATTTTTTACTTCTTTTTGGGAAAAATTCTACATTCCTCCCCTGTGGTTGGAAGATCTCATACTCAGGCTCACGTGGGAATGACAAGTTCGATCAGGCTGATCATGTTCCCACCAAAACGTAAGATGTTAGCTTTTTCTAATGTTCAGGCGTTACTTGCATCGATCACCTTCATTTCTTGACTTCAACTGAGCATATCCATTGAGGTCTAAAGTAGAACAGACCCCAATGGAATCATACATAGTGGTGGTGGTGGTGGGGATAGTTAACCATGCTGGCTTTTACTATTTCAGTGGATGATTAGTTCAAGCTATATGTGCATAATTGCAAAACCAGATTATACGAGAGGCCATCTACTTCAAAAACTTGACATAATACATGAAAAAGAGGGATAACTACATTCTTATCCTTTGAGCACACGAAGAATCACACAGCATCCTACTGTATGCACAAAGGTGCAAGAATTCAAGTCGGGGCTAGGAATTTTCAAGCCCAAGGGAGATTACTGTCAAGTTTGACAATAGACTTAGCACTTTATTTTACATCATTGGGTAGATATCAACCTCACTTGTCAGAATCTATCTGCTGAAATTAATCCTGTCTCTATATATATTTTTGGTGTAAGAAAATTAAGGAGATAATCGTGTAGACTAGTTTTTTCATTTTCTTCTTGTGCATGTTTCTTACCTGAGCTATTACTGGTTTCCTGTAATTATGAACTCTGTGTTTTCATTAAGTTTCTTTTGAATAAACTCACTACTAGATGTTCTTGTTCCAGTATGCAAAATTGTTGAAAGGGAAGGCACATATCCCCCGGATGTCAAATTTGCGAGGAGCATCAAGACTAGCAGCTTATTCTATGTCCATTGTGGATGGGAAAAGAGTGAGAGATTGCCTTCAGATTGGATACTTTGTGCACAATCTATTTTCAGTCTCTAAGATTAGTTTAAATCTTTTAGATCTTCAGGTCTGTTCTTTTAGGATGGACCTCCATGCATATATCGAATTTGCTGACTAGGGTTTTAACTACATGGATATTTAATTATGCTTTATAAGCTAAATTTTTGGTGTCACATCTTGCTGATGCAGTAGTTACTTCAATGATCTTTTTTGTGCTCAGAAGATTTGTCTGGCAGAATCTGATAAAGAGAAAGTACTCAATGAAAATAAGGAAATAAAGAAGAATGGCCACTTGGCTTTTAGTGAGAGCAAGATGGTTGTATGTGAACACTTTATAAGCTGAGTGACCTTGCTGTCAACTGACACTTTCGTCGCTATAGGCATATTATCTTCTGTCAACAATTAAAGTGAACAGAAATCAACATTTCTTTCTAGGCAGCATTTTATGTTTTGGAGAGAGGAAATATTTTATATTCAAGGACACTCATTTTGTTAATCTTAATGATCACATATACAAGCTTTTTCTATAAATGAGAGGTTAAAAGAATTTGTATTTCTATTGAATGTCATCCTTGTCTGTTACCTGCATGTGATATATGGATAACTAACCTGTAAATATTCTGTAAAGATTTTAATTTCTGATCCTTTGTATTAGATTGCCATATTTTTGAAGCACCAAGTTGTTACTTAGAAAATAAAAACTAAGTACTTCATGCATCCACATGTCTTACAAGAAAGTATATATAGAGATATCAAAGAAGAGGAAGTACGATGTGTCATTCAGAGTTTTGCTAACTGTAATCCCCTTGGAGAGCATAGAGGTCAAAATCCAATCCATTTTGCTGATTCTTTTATGCATATCTGAGGCTGGAACGTATGATGTAGATAGATCTAGTTAATAAAGTGCATCTTAGACTACATAATTTGAAAATTGGAAGAGGGAACCCATGAACTTGATCTATAGACATTTGAAGATTAAAAAGACAATATTTTGTATTGTTATAGGCCATATTTTTAATCAAAGTACAATTGAACAATTGATTTCCAGAGTATTGGATGCTATGAACTCTGCTTAAAAGTAACAAGGAGAGATGCTTATAAAACTTCTTCCATCTCAAATTAGAGAATCTCAGCTTTCAATATTTGTATTTGCATGTGTTCTGATGTTGGCATATGGAATGTGTTTTGGAGTCGGCATAGTATTGATCTCACATTTGAGGCCTTCAAAAAGCTCTGTCCATAAAGTAGAAGATGATAGATGTACCCTGACACGATTGGTGGAAGGTTAATGATCTGTTCCTTTACACGTTCGCAGTATGAATTTAGTCTTCTGAATGAAAAATAGCTATGCATTTGTGTATGTCATCTTCAATTGGTCTTATTGTAATAGTTCTTGAGGTAACGCCACTTTGTCATATACTGTTAAGGTCATTCATTGATGCAAACTACCTGTGGACCTCAGTGTTGCATTTAAACACAATTTTCATTCGGTTCTATCCAGTTCCCAGACAAAGGTCATTCATATTTTATCTTCTACCTTGGGGCTTTAGGTGTTGAATTTTCATTCAATGCTACTATGTTTCCTCACCACATGATTCCACGTAGAATCATGTTCTAGAGTGCACTGAATTATAATAATCATTGATTTTCCAGACTCGCATCATGAAGGAGGATCTCTGCGATCATGTTTGGGAATTTCGTTATAAGAAGGTATGCCATACTACGCGTTCATTAGCTCAACTAATAGATGAATTTACTTTCTAGCAAGGTCATTACGAAGTAACTAGTACTCTCACCTCGATCCAATCTTTCTTTTGCAAATTCAATCATTTGATCACTTTTCGGTAAAGCAGTGATCGACCAACTTATTGTCTTTTTCTAATCTTTATTGTATGAAGCTCTTAATAGTGTTGAATGTTTGGTTGGCAAATAGCCAACTTCTGATAGTAATTCTATCTGCTCTCTTCATTTATGTAATTTATTAATCAACTGAATCTTCCATTTCAGTGGGGACAACCAGAAGCCTTCATTTCTGAAATGTGAAATGTTCAAATGTGGAAGTTCGATTGGCTGGGGTTTAACTCAAATTATTTAACTTGATAAAATAAGATATTTGATTATTTAGCATAAACCTTGGCCTCTTTTTCTTGCGAGTGATATGTAGTCTTCGAAGATAAGAATTCAGGATTGTTAAAAAAGAAAAAAAAGAAGATAAAAAAGAAAAAATAAGACTTTTCAGGGCACCGAGAACAGCTTCTGATAGTATGTCAAGAAAGTGATGAAAGGAACGATGGTGGCCTTTGATTATTCGTCCTTTCACATGTTTGTTTTGCAGGCTGCCCCAGAATATTGGCGGAACCTCGATCCTTCATGGAAAGGCACCAGCCCACCGATGCACCGCTACTTCCATCCAAATGGCTCCCACACTGCAGATCGTGATGACAAAGTTTGGGGGGGCCACGAGTGCACATACTCGATCATGACGAGCTACGTGGGCGAGGGGCAAATCAGGGACCACTACGTGAGGATCAACAGGTGGCCACCGATGACTGTGTCGAGGAAGGAGGATTGGAGATGGGAGATGAGCAACCACCTCTACTGCTACATCAGTGTCCCTGATGCCGAGAAGGAGGGTGGCACAGGACCTCTTTTTCCGGCATGGTAAGTAGAGGGACCATGCATTTGAAACCGGCAGTTTGGGACTTGTATATGAAGTTTAACCTTTCTATCTGTTGGATGGTGGGCATCCTCTAGTTATCTTGTGGCTCAAGGATTTATAGTTCTGAGAATATGACAAAGAATGTGAACCTTTCTTACTGTGTTATGGTTTCTCATTCCTGCAATCTTTTTTTGCTTTCGGAAGTAGTATGGTGTAATCCATCCTCTCACCTGAATGAGTGGGTTTTTGGAAGAACAGCAATGTTATCAACCATGCATGGTGTTCAAGACTTCTAAGAGTCGCAAATGTCACAGCTGACGAAGTACTCCTTTAGTCAGCAGACCACAGGAAAGCGGTTACCGTATCCAAGTACACGAAGGTCGAATCGAGAATCGAGATCCATCCGACGACTAATCCAATTCCAACGGAGGGAGCGACTGCAGTTAATCAGCTCGAACAGTTAAAAACAGTTATGAGCTGTTACAGGAATCTTGGGACCCCCTCGCCTCGCATACAAATAGGCTCTTCCACTCTCTCGGTTTTTTTAGCTCTACCGAATCTCCTCTAAACCCCGCACTCTGAGCCTATCTCTTTTCATACTAGCATCTGGAGATGGATCGTACGGAAACTACGTTCTCTTCTTGCAGAATTTTCTCTGACATCTTCGATGATCGATTCACATTTGATTGGATCGGAAATGAATGCGACCATTCAATCCCAAGCCCCTGAGCCTTACGATGTGAATGCCGGACTACTCTTCCAACCAATTAGCATTCTTTGCAATTTAAATAGTTGCATTCTAAGATCCGAGCTTAAACAAAATAGGAAGGAGGCACAGTGCAGAAACAAGACATAACGAACGTGCAAACATCATTCGATGCTCACACTTGTCAGCTCTCATCCAAACCATATTGACCTTTCTGAACAGACGATGGCTGCCGGAATTGCTCTGCAAGTAGCCGTAGCTTCTACCGAACACACACTGACTCAACAATAAGCAGGGCGAAACCATGATGAATCACAGCTTTTGCATTGCCGCTGTAGAATACGATCAAAATGCAAGGGCAAAAGTTAAAAAGGGAAAATTCATAACACAGACTGCTCAAAACATACTTGTCATGTTAGATAACACCATTACCCTGTAATCACTGAGCAATGAACAATACAGGATCGACGGAAGCTCCGGTTACATGCTTCTGTACAGCATGATAAATAAACTCACCCATCTCCAACAAAGCCCCGTCCCGGAAACCATCAATCAGGAAGGAAAAAAAAAGAAAAGAAAAAAATAACAACGCATACAATGTCCGATACCAAGGGACAATGGTTACACTATACAAATACACAACCTCGCCTCACCAAAAACAAACAATACACAGAAGACATTTAATGATCGATCGGAGCACCGGATCTTGCCTGTGAAATTCGGTTTGCATAGATAGTCACTAGCCGAAGCTGCGTGCTACTCAGACCCTCCAAATGTGGTAAGAATGACTTCCCAAGGATGATATAAATTTCCACCAAACAGAAAACAACAGTCTGAAAAATTAGAAACAACAAAAGAAGACTTGTGTCAGACAAATACAAATATTAACCAAGGGTCTAAGACATCACATAGAATGCTCAAGTACATACATATCCATGATAAACAACCAAATAACAGACTTATCTCCTATGAACTTGAATCTCACTGTACCTCCCGTGAAAAGTGGAAAATCATTGTCAATGTTGTCTTCCGGAACATAATGAAAGCAATTCTGTCAAGAATAGCTTTGCCAGGAAAATTGTTGCAAGAAAAAGGGACACTCATCGATTCTCAACTTTCTCGAGGGATAATCCTGTTGTTTCTGACTTTTACTCCAACCAGAAATGGGAATCATGGGTCTCCTATATCTTCAATACTATGTATATTTCTTTTTCTCAAACATGCTTCAAAAGCAGTTTCCCTTTCCCCTTTATTTCTTCTTCCTTCTTTATTTAAGATATACACATTTGGTCTTTGGCCGAGCAATTGAAAACCAAGACCGCTACGACAAAAAAAAGAGCCAGTATCTCAAAACACCTTGCATATATTTACATGATGAATGTTGGACTGTTTAGCTCTAGAGGAAGAGAGATTTGAAGGGCTTGACTTCGAGCACCAATTATGATGATCAAATCAACAGATCTGCCAAAATCATTTCCCTTTTCCTCTTATTTCAAAAGAATTATAAGAAATGTCAATATGTTAGAAGCTGTTTCCTAATCAACCACGTTTAGGAGAAATCAATAAAAGAAACAGCATGACTGAACAATGCACTTTGGAAACTTGTTTAAGGCTCATGTCACAGTTGATTGAGGGACAACAAAACTAAAAGAACGAATGTAAACAAAATGCAAAATGGTGCTCGAAGAATGAAAGACGAAATGAGAGAGAAAAGAAAAAGACCATTAGAAAGGAATGAGAGGTGAGGAGGGAGGGAGAGACAAAAGGTTAGGCCAAGGCCACTGTGTTGGAGTCGGTTACTGATGCCATAGAAGTTCTGTCAGACCTTAAGAAGACTGGAGATCAGATTGTGGCACAATTGCCATGGTTCTAAATTGGTCACTAATGCGGGGCATCTCCCCTACGCAATCACCCCCAATTACATCAACAGATACGGTTGCAGCAGCCCAGGGCAGCAGGAGATAATGAAGATACAAAAGATATTGGAATGGAAATGGAGGTGGTTAAAGTTTTGGAGGAATGAAGGTGGAGGGGAACAAAGGGATGATGAGATGGAGAGGGAGTGGAGGTGGAAGGAAGTGGATAAAGAGGGGGAATGAAGAGTTGATGGCGGAATTTAATAGAGGACAAACTAGGAAAAGGGAACTGAGAGGACAATTAGGTTTCTCCTCTATCTCATCTTACTTTTATTTGGATAAAAGTCAACAACATAGAACAATTGTATTAGGATAATCTAATTGTCAGCTCGAAGAAACTCTGATCTGTGAATAAATAATGAATCACATCTTTAGATTAAATTGCACCATTTACCAAATTGCAAGATCAGAGAATACATCCATATCTCTTAAATTGATTTGTTATCAAGCCAAAGAAGATCAGATCCTACGCATTAACAGCTCTACCCATGCCACATTTGATAAGGGCCACAGTCTGGCACTCCTTAATTTTATTCAAAACCCTCGCACAAAATGTTCTTAGAAAAACACAAACAACAAACCATGCTGCTCCGACCTTAGAATGCGGCTAGTTCCATAATATAGATTAATTTCAAAAAACCAAATCTAGCAAACTTATCATTCATCTATCAGTTCTTTTAGAAAGATTTTGATTTTAATACTCGTAAAGCGTGCTTATGAACTCATTATACAACATAATTATATATGTTTTTAGGCCTGTCACACTGTTGGTATAAACAAATATACAGACCTATTACCTCAGGCTCATCTTTGGGTGCTAACATTCTATTGTTTTGTACAAGTTTCTATTTTCATTGTCATGCTCTGTTTCACTCTAAACCCCATCAAACACGAGAAACAAAACAATGCCAGCTAGAATAAGAGAACCGACGAGAGAACGACGCCCGCTAGAACACATGGAAAGGACGATAATAAAAAGAGAAAAAGATGTTAAGTGAAAGAAAACAAAGGAGGTGATTAGCCTCAGGACACTTATAGTTGTTCAATGAAATTTTCTTGTGATCCTCTCAAATCTCACCTTGTAGGACCTGTCAGCACAAGAGATTGACTTGATGGTTCACTAAGCAATCTAAAAAACAATTGTGTACTTGACATACCCAGTAACTTTAATGGACATACATAAAATGCAAATTACAACTATTGCTACCATTGTGAAAAAGAACCAGGCTAATGTGACGGTCACTAATCATGTCAATACTTCAACCAGATAGATACCTTGTGCTTGTGGAATTACTAGGGACTCTAGATGCACGATAGAAATTGACAAAATCTTCATAATAACGGGTAATATTCCTCGAGATATACCAGCTTCATTCATGCAGATCATCTGATTTTGACTATTAGCACTACTTAAGTAAAGATGCTAATTTTTGTTATCTGGGCAAAAGTTCCGACTTGAAATGTTTCCCACATACATGTGTTTTCTATGTATGTATCACCATTTATGAGTTGCATTTGTTTTAAAAACTTGATAACACATCCATCGAAAAGGCAAAAAGAACATCATGACAAGGATCAGATGGGAAAAAAATAAAGATACATGTCTTGTCTATGCTGTTCAGAGAATGAGAAATCATACCTTCCTCACATCTGCACTCTGGTTTTTGAATGCATTAAACAACGCCGGCAAAAAGGAAGGCAAATGTTTCATCAAATCTTCATGTGGAAGTCGACCAACAAGCTGGAGGAGAACTAACAGGAGTCATATTCTTAACATAGTCAATTGCAGTACACATATCAAAGGATTCCAAAATATTTTACAATATTTATCATCAAAGATCAGCAGATGAGCATGAAACAATATGTTCCCCACTTCAGATTTAGGTTAGAGTAAGTCAGATGAGTAGATTGGAAGTGCTCTTTATATATGGATTAGATTTTCTACTGGAATGTTTTTAAAAATATTCATCATACTAGTACTCTATCTCCAAAAGTCAATAATGGTCTTTTGTTCTCTTTTCAAACAAGAACGTTTCACGATAGCTCCATAATTCTCATGAATATAAATTTCACTAAATTTTGCTTTTGCAATAACTAGATCATGGTCCAAAGTTTGATAATTAAATTATTCACCAGTTTCAACTTTTCGAAAAGAAGCTATGAAGAGATAAACTGACAAATTGAAAAAAGCTGACTTTTGAACCCAAACTTCACAAATTTTATCAATTCCCAAGGAAAAGACCCTCAACCACAAGAATCCAGCAAGCACATTTTACATAACTAAAAGGAAAGCAGATTACAGTCAACGTAATAATAAAAGCAATCTGACGTGAAGGTGATGATTCTCATACAAAGCATCTACCAACATGAGGCAAACCCACACAATCCAAATGTGACAAGACCAATTAAAACACAATGGACCAGGATGGTGACAAATTCCATTTCTATGACAGCAGAAACAATAGATTCACCAACAATTTCAGGAACATTATTCAAGCAACGGATTGAAAGCACATTAAATTCTCAAAAGAAAAAAAAAAGAAACCTGGGTCCGAGACAATAGCGAGAAGCCAATAGAAACCCATCAACATGTTTCCAGGATGAACATAAATAAATGATGACGCACATTAAATTCTAAAAAACAACATCTCTAGACGATAGCCAGAAGCCAACAGAAACCCATCAACATGTTTGCAGGATGAACATAAGTAAAAAAGCAAGCACCTATACAATACAAACAATATATTAGGCAAATTTACAAGCAATTATGAGACCACCAAAAGCAATTAAGAAAACCTCTAAATTTCCAGTCAACAATGCAATTTTCACTTGAGGGTCATTTAAGAGATAAGAAGACAAAATCTTCAAAGCAAACAGTATCCAGTAACATATTTACCAGCTTTCTTCCTCCTAGTCATCAAAGTCTTCCAATACTCAGGTGTTACAAGAACCAGCTATAACAGCTGATCCGACCAGAAACTCTCAAAACTGGACCTGCCTGGTACAATTCATGCATACAAACCATACAAAACTGGCTGACCCAGCCAGGTTTGAATTAGGGGCCTGAACCAGCCAGGTGGACACCAACTGCATCAGTTCTACACTTGGAAAAGGAACATATCACTCATATTTGAGTATGTCTTTGATGGTCCAATTTATGACATCATTCTGTTTGGTGAGGTCCCTCTCTGCTTATGCCCCATCTATGACATCCACCAGCCATCACCCATCACCCACTAGGACCACTTGGACCAGACATCACCCAAGAAGCTAGAATGGGAGAGAGTTCTGAAAGTTGATAAAGATTAAAGAAGAGAAATAAGGAAAGAATTAATTGCTGACTCCAAACTTGATGCTCCAGATTGGCACATGTCTGGGGTGCATCACTGCTTGGGCCTATGTTGCTAAATAAAGCGATTAGGAGAGGAGAAAAGAAAGAAAAAGAAAAATAAGTGAGAAAAGATGATATAAGAAAGAAGAAAGCAGACAAAGATTATATGTGATATAAAAACAAGAAGATATGTATATATATGTTACTTTTTTCGAAGGTTCGCAATACCGTACCGTACCAGTGTTTCAACCTGGGCTCAGTACGGTATGGTACGGATGTACCGAGCGGTACATCCAGTGTATCGAGCACTGCTACAGTGCTACAGTCCCCGACCGATATGTACCACTCATATCGGACGGTACGCTTCGATGTGACAGACCTTGCTTTTTTTCTATATTATAGATTACACTAATTATTTCTGTATTTTCTATTACAAATAACGTCAGAGAGTCGATCCCCACCAGTCTGACCAATGAACCAGGGACCCAGGGACGTGGTTGGGTCAGTACCAATAACACTGTTCAAATTACACGGAACAAGTAAATTTTCTTGCGACCATTGTCCTGCCAGTGAGAGTCCCATTCTAATACAAGGTGACATAAAAAGAAATCCAAAAAAAATAAAAGGTATCATGCCTCAGATTATTGTGAGAAAACAGATAATCTGACTTGAGAAAAGCTTAAAAGCACTTAGCAAACATGAAAAAAGGATAGGAGAAAAATAAGAAAGAAATACCTTGGTTAAACAGTTGATACAAATGACAAGTGTCTTTTCATCATCACTGATCAACAAAGGTACAATGACCTGCAATTACCAAACATAAAAAAGGATGGATATCAATCTAAACATTCAACTCCCTGATTAATTTATAAATATCAATGTCTAACCGACAATTTAACTCAAACATTCACATACACTAAGGAATCGGAATGGATCAAATTGTGATAAGATTATATTCAAGCATTGGTTTGCTTCACTTGAAACCTGCAAATTTGAAATAAAAATTAAAACTAAAGAAAGGTAAGCACAAATAGCATCTAAAGAACAACAGAAGTCTGGTACCTTCACAACCACATCTTTTGTCACATGAAGCAATTTTTCAGTAACAATTTCGATAGAATCTTCCATCTCACTTTTCTGTAATTATAAAACATTAAGAAAGAAAATAAACTTAAAACTAAAAGACTGTCTACTGATAAGAATGCAGGAAGAGCAAATGGGAGACCTGATTGTTAAGCATCCCAACAACCAAAGAAAGAGCAAGCTCCCGTACTGAAGAATCAGAATCATCCAACACCTCAAGCACAGCTGTTAAGATCTGATTGAAATACTGCAGGAACATCGAATGTCACTACTCACTAGAGCTTGCATATGCATAACATAAGCATATCATAGCTTACTAGTGTAAAAAGAAATACAATGATTTATCATACAAAATCACAAAAACAGAAATGCACACCTCATATCCTAATAAGTTAAATTTTACATAAAGAACAATCATCGTCGAACTATGTTACATAGTGACTATGTTTCAAGTTTATCTACATTAACATTCCTCTTAATCAAGGATGCCACAATCTTAACAGCAGTAGGCCACCTTGTAAAGGATGAAATACATTTGGGGGACCACATTGGTGATTGTCAATAAGCATCAACAGTAACCACTTTGTCTATATTTACATATGGAATCCTTCACCAAAAAGTACCTCTATCTCTCTCTCTCTTCTAAGAAAAGTAAGTGAATGGAAATGGTCAAATGACTTTTTTATTTTCAAATTGTATTATGCTCTCCGATCCTTAACCATATGAGTTTTTACAATTGTTGTCAATCTTCTTATCCAGCCGATGTTATTGAATCTATCTGAGATGTGATTATGAATTTCATAAGACTCTTTCCCACATAATCTGAAACAAATGTTGCTACCATTTAGCATATGTTGTCGTGCATATCCATGTGACCAAGCCAAAACTCCTTGAGCTTCAGTCTTGGTACCAAGATCATGGTTAAGAAGTTATTGCAAAGAGAAAGTAAACGTTTTTAAATTTCAATCAGACTCTCTTCAATCAATATCACCCCTTTCTTCCTTCCTCTTCTCCCTGACACCACCTCTCTTCTTCTCCTTTCAGAACTTTTCCCTCTTCCTTCCTGGTGACTCGAAGAGGATATACATGTGACACAAGAAAGAAGAGAAGACATGGAAAAAAAAAACATATGCTATGAGAATTATTCTAGTTTTGGCTTTTTCCTCCCTTGTTATCTTTCTCTCCCCTTTATTCCTATTTTTTCCTTCCTAAAAGCCACCTCCATCATCAAATTGAAGTCTCAGTCCTATGGTCAATACTGATGTACCATATGCTTCTTCAGCCAGCTGAAACCTTTACAGACGAGTTTTGTAATACTTGCCATTACCTCCTCATTGACACTAAAATTGTACCTCCATGTACAATAATAAAATTTCATCACATTAAATGCCAAAACTAAAGATTTTCAGCTTCATGACTATGTTGCTGCTAGCCTTTTATTCTTTTCTCATAATGATCTGATCCTTAAACATTCAACCACCCGAAAAATAATAAGTAATAATTGCTAAATTAATTTGTGTCATGTCCAGGAAGAAGTTAATAGAAGATCATGAGTCAAGGTTTATAAGAATAAAGAACAAGGATGATTACCTTGGTCCAGACAGAGGTATCATTTTTCAATGAAACTTCAACCAGCTGTTGTAGTGCATCTTGTTTCTCTGAACTTGAGTTCACATCATTAATATTGCAAATCTACAATAACAAGTTGTAAAAACAATATAAAACTATGTAAGGCATGTAAAGCACTACCTTACAAAAACTGGTTCTGATAGCTTTAAGAATTTTTAAATAATGCATAATACGAAAAGATATTTTTATGAACTAGAGCATCCTTTACATACCTGATGAAGAAGTTGGGGAATACTAGGCCCACTGTCTCCTGGAAGAATGGCTTTTGCAGAACTAAGCTTCTCATGATTGAACTCAGAACTTATACTGATTTCACCACCATGATTCATATCAGCAGCCTTGTGTCCATCAGAACTAACCAGTCTATTGATATCTAGACGTGGAGTCAACACAGAACTCTCATGCTCAATAGCCATCTCTGTTTTCTGTAAGCAATTATTAACTGACCCAGTAACTTGTGATAAAGGGTCAGAACCGCAGTCATCAATATTCTCGAATGGGTGACGAGACTCATCGGTAGCTGCATTACCAATGGAAACATCAAGTTGTGTCAATTCATGAGTTAAACTCCACTTCTTCCCTCCTTCATCGTCAACTGAACCGGCTGAATAACGACCAAAATGGTGACTTTTCTTCGATGCACCAACATAACCTTCCTCGGAAGAAGTTCCAACAACATCCGATTGGTCATAAAATGGTTTTGACCGTTGACGTTCTTTCTTATTCTGCAAAAAGTTCATAAGATCAACCTCTATACGAGGCGTATACTGCTTAAGTGCCCGTCTTAATGAGTTCTGCTCTTCAACAGAAAGACTGAGAATAAAATTTAAGACTGCTGTTGGATCAAAATGGGAGTAAACTGATATGATGCCAGATATGGATGCTTCCTTCAGCCTTACATTTTTATCATTTACCAAAGGTGCTAACTTAGCAAGCCATAGCTTAAGAAATCCGTTGTTACTATAGCCATCAGCATTTATTGTATGTTTATTAAAGGAATTATTTGCAAATTGAATAACAGCCAACTTTGCTTTAGGAGATCTCTGCTCATCCAAAGATCTAAGAAGTGCTGGAAGAAGAGAATCAATATTGTATGTCTTACCAACTATCTCTAGTGTTGCTGAACATGGTTGCCTTACCAGTTCCTTTGGATCAATTAATCTAGAAAAGACATGTGGCAATGTTCTTTCCAGGTAACTCTCAAAAGGCTTTCTGCATGATGGAATAATTTCTGCAAGAGTGGAAAAAGCTGCCTGTGCAACTTTATGGTGAGGATCATCCAAGTATCGGAAAAACAATTTCATAACCTTCTCAAAATTCTGCGTAATCTCCAAAATACCCTTTGGCCCCTGCTGCAACAAACTCCAGAGATAATTAAATGCGGAAACCCTAGCTACCCAGTCTGAACTAGGGCTTAGTCCCTCAGTGAGTGCATCACTTAGTGATGCTGGACCATCGATATAGCTAGACATTTCACTTGCTGGGATTTGACTATCATCAAAACTACTTCTGCTACTTGCAAGAGTCCTTCCTGTCACCTGCTTCCTTAAAAGAGGTCGCTGAAAGTTAGGAATGTAACTATTCTGTGAATCCCTATAGCCAGAATCCTTATAAGGTGTCTCCAGATATTGTCTATCAGTATGGATACTAGGAAGCCGTCTACTTAACCTGAGATCAACACTGTCTTCACTGCCACTTATTTCTTGCAATCGTTCAGAAGATCTTTTCATGTAAGACAATGACAAAGATGACAGGGTATCAGATGTTACATGACTGAGGTGAGACAATTTCAAAGGGTCTCTGGATTGTTGGACCTGAGAACTCAGGACCTCAGACATATTAGAGCCACCATTCCTGTTGCTGCCTTTCGTAATGTTTGCAACAATTGAGTCAGCCAATACTGAGCTCTGTGCAGAGAAAAGATCTGGAGAAGAAACACTAGGAACCAGCGGATCACGAGTGGATGGAGCATCAACTCCTGCACTAGGAGCAAAATGAGGTAAAATACTTTTCGCTCTTGCAGGCTTGCTAAGCATAGCATACTGCAGTAAGAGTGCAACTGGCCATTATTAACAGAAGCAAACTGTAACAGTTAATAAAATAATTAAAGTCAACACAGAGAAAGATACAATTTAGCATCTCAGGGGATACCTAGATCCAAGCTGGTAGAGCGTGCACTTGTGAAGTTATGCTTCTCAGATATGCTCACACCTTTCAATAAACTTTCGATAGCAGACACCTTCTGTTTACTTGCATGAAGCACACTCTCAAGGCTTCTTTCTGAACTTTTGCCAAGTGTCTTGGATTGTGAAAGGAGGCTAGCCGAGGAAAGAGATGTCCCTGTGGAAATAGTTGCACTCTTGTCCATTGCAACAATAGCAGAGGTACCATATCCAACTACGTTTGCGCTACTGGCTTGAGAGGGAGCACGAGAAAACTGTACTCCCCTTTCACGGAGAGAAGGAGAAGCATATCTTTTATGCATACCTCCATCCTCTTCATTTATTATCTGCAAATATTTTCATCTTATCACAATCAGGAAGACCAAAATAAGGTTCCTTAAACCAAATGAAAACTTCATACCCTCTGTATGACAGGATCAAATGATAAAAACAGTCGCCGGGAACGATCTGGCCAAGTTTTTGTGAACATCCGATAGCAAGTACGAGCAGTTGAACGCACCTAGCAGTGTACAATATTTAAATGAAGTTATGATGTTACATCAACAGTGCAAGAGATAAATAGAAAGTAATATTTTCTAGTGTAGCAACACAGTAAGATGTGCCCATTGTTGCAAACTAGATGTGGCCAACTTGAGTGTAAGTTTTTAATTTCATGAACCTAGTTCAAAGTTTGTCCCTATAAAACACTATAAATCTAACTTGGGACATCATTGCGTTGGGCTTAAATTATAGAGCAAAAGAAATTTCAGAATGGGTCCTCAATGCATGTGAATAGGATGGGATAAGTTTCCTGCATAGGCATTCAGCTAATGATCATGTTTACCACATAGAAATAAGAAGGGAACATCGATTACAATCACCAACCTCACTCATTGCATCTGCTACACAACACTTGATCAGGTCTTCATAAACATCTGATGACCGCTGTATTTCAGGAGCATCAGCCCAGTACTCCAGTATTAGAAGTGCATATTCACAACACCTGTTATAGCAAATAGGAAGTGACGAAAAACAGTTTGAAACAGAGACGGATTGTATTAAGATTGAGCACTCTCACCTAGCACGAAGAATTGCACTCTTGTCATTCTTTGCAGCATCAGCTATCCGAGGGAGTACACGAGCAACTTTGCAGTTACGCAACATCTGAACAGTGACAAGTTAGCAGGAAAAAGAATAGTATATTTCTATTTTAGACCAACCATCTGTTTAAACTGAAAGTTTCTGATCTCATACAATACCGTTTTAATACAATTATCTGCAGATTCCGCAATCACAAGAACAGTTATCACAACAAGCTTCAAAAGCACCTGAAGAAAATTCACTAAAATATTGTTATTTATTCATAACAATAAGCCAAATTCTTATCATACAACGGGTATTACCGGAATGAGCATATCAGCACACGCTTCAAAGTCGCCCAGCAGTTCCTTTGATAGTAAGTTTAACAGATGACAGGCCTATGGCAGAAAAGCGCAATCAGAAAATAATGAACATACAGTCCAAGATAACTTCTCAATGCCGACTTGTAATGCAGGGAAACCAGAAGTCTCAGTTAATCAGGAACATTTGGTGTTTAAACACAACAATTATCATAAAGTAGAAATATACCACATACCCATGCAACCTTTGACATTCTACCTAACCATGTTCAGAAGGAATAACATTTACAATACCACAAGTAACCACGAATAGGCAAAAATGTGAAACAAATGGCCAATTAAGCAAAAGTGTAAACCTGCAGCAAGAACATGTTGATTAGAATGCATAGATCATACTGTCAAGTGAAATATGTGCCCCTGCCGATGTGAATGCAACTCATCATGTCAAATCTCATGTGACAATGACAGGTTCAACAAACTAGATGCTTTTTTTTCAGCCCGCCTAATGAATAAGGCAGCTTCAAATCACACTAGATGTGATATAAGGGTATAACACATGAAGTAGGTAAATATGTGAGCATTTGGAAGAGATGACACAAACAGCAAGATTCACAAGTTTGCTTAACAAATAATTCTTAGACGTCATATCAAATGAACAATTTGACACCATAGAAAAATCAAATATCTTAGATAAGCAAAAGATAAATATAATACTCTTTTAAGAGCTCATTAAAGGATGTTAATCTACAAAGGCCTTAGTTTACCTCAAAGAAGTATATAATATGAGCTAATCATATCTGAACCAAGCTGTACTATAGTGGTCATTGAAAAGGCCTGGATAGCAATAGCATAAAGCTTAAATATAAATGTGACCCTCAATACCACACCAAGGCTGCTCCACTCTAATAGCCAGGCATAAGGGTTTTAATCAGGAAAAGAGCTTTTCAAATGGGCAAGTCTTGTTAGTCAATGACTTAGCAGGAGCATGTGTTTTTGGCTACTAAATCATTAGAACCAAGGTTTCAACACCACCCGTTACAGTACAGTATGGGTAGTATTTACTGTCCGAATGGGTTATCGGTACACGGACAAGTGTAAACCAGATGGTATACCCAGTAACGGAGCTGTACTGGATGTACTGGTCCTTTACCTGCCCAGTACAGGCCAGTACAGGTTCTGTACTGAGTAATTTACTTTTTTTATTTTTTTCAGCCTATTTTAGGCCCTTTTTTAGACTCGATGCTGGCATTCTGACGCTCAGTAACTGGTATGGAACTGGTACATACCAGTCCAAGCCCTGACCAATACAATACCAATACACAAAATTGAATCTTAGTTAGAACTTAGAACTTAGAAGTTAGAACTATAATATAAGACACCAATACTTATCCACAACTATGGAATGAATTACGAAGAAACTATTACAACAAATGGTAGTAAACAATTTTAACCCTCAAATTGTCCATCCGAATCATTATATCACACAGCATCCTCTCTCCCCAAAAAAGCAAAAACAAAAACAAAAGATCTTATTAACTGTATATAGTTCACCTTACCATAACATATAATAGTCTACAAGATTCAGGCAAAATGTACCTGTTTCACAATGCTAGAACGTCGATCCAATAGCTGAGTACTGAGAGGAGCAGCCAGTTGCTTTAGGAGTGCAGGAAATGATGGATAATCTGTTGCACCTGATAAAATAAATTTATGTTGATGAGAAAAAATCAAAAGAATAACAATTTGCAAAGCATCTATTTTTCAAGAAATAACATGGAAAACCTAGATGAATCATGAAAAATAAACATCATGAAATATATGCAATACACAATAAGAAGTCTTAAAAAAATCATTCGAGACCAATTAAATCCAGAACATATGTAGACAAGAGTTTCCAGGCAAAACAAGAAAAAAGAGACAAATGCATTGCCTATTATTAAGCCAAGGCATCATTAGAGCGCATTGACATGAACATGATACTTTGCTCATTGGTGGCTTCAGTTAAGCATAATTTAGGCACAGCATATTGTATAAAAACAAATCAAATGAGCTGGTTAATTGGTCACATTTTCTTCATGAAATGGGTTGGATTGGTATTACTTTGGTTGCAAAATCTATTCTGAAGAGACTCTCAGAAAGAAAGGCAAAGAGTACAATTCTATAGTAGGCAAAATTCTATTACTTAACAATAAGCAAGAAATCTAGACAAGGTTTTACTAATAATGACTCTTTTGTCATCTCTTCACACCAAGTTGCATAGAACATCACGACACTCACAAGCCAATATGGCAATAGTCATATAGCTAGAATAGGTTTTTTAAAGATATAATGTAATACCCCGATTAGTCCCTCACTGGAAGTGGGCAAGATTAAGATTGAATTATAAGGATCTAATGAGTATACTACTATCAATTTTAACTTAAGTATTCTGACTAGTGGTTTAGGTCAAACGAAGTTGATATACTCGTTAGCATATCGAGTCTGGGTCATGACATTTGGTATCAAAGCCGACCAAGTATTTGGGCACGATAAGAAGACTCGAGTAGGAAAGAACTACCCGTGGATGGAGTCAGAGGACTCATCACGGCGTGGAACCATCACTAGGCTACGCATCACATGCACCATACTAGGATTTAATCTAGGCTATGTTGGGCCTTGGCGAGAACGTCAACCCTTTGAGTGAGAGAAAATTGTAACACCCCATCATTCCCACATCAGAAGTGGACAAGATTAAAATTGGTTTATAAGGGTCTAATGAGTATACTCTATCAACTTTAGCTTAAACATTTTGACCATGGTGCACGGACAAGATATAGGTAAAAGGAAATATATAAGACATAAAACTTGCCTAATATTTGGTGAATGGGGGGAGAATAAACATAGAAGTGCTCAATGTATAACAATCATATGTTCTACACAACCATGCTAAAAGGGAACAACGCAAATAACAAATATAACAAGCAATACAGAATTTTGCACAAAACCACTTGCATTATGTGTTATTTACAGATGGGCCCATCCCATATCCAAATTATATCCCAGCCCAAGAATTATCTCAAATATTAAAATTAGAAAAAATAATTCAACAATACAAAGCTGTGAATAATAAGAGAACAATTTTAAAGATACTAAAATTTAACCATCTATCACCAAAATACTTTTCCCTTGGTAATTATATCTTCTCTATTTCATTGTTGGCTCATTCTTTTCCTGCCCAGATCTATATAATGAATACATCTCATATTTCTTGAGTTGATTAATTTGTAGTTTTGCAATTAGATCTTCAGTTGTTCCTAATCCAGTCAGTTAACATTTTAAAAGGTTAGACTTACATGGTTAAACATATTAAGGTTATGACAGTTGTCTTTCATAAGTAACTATTGGTTTGACTAATGATTTTGTATTTACAGCAAGAAAAATCAATCCTAACCCATGACCAAAGGTCACTTCAAGATTCATACACCTGGAGGCTTCTTTGTAATAAAACAGTTGCATGTCATCATAGGCTTGTCAAAAAAATACTGCAGGATTACTTCCATGTTTATGTAGTAAAATGCCAAAAAGAAAAAGAATATCAAAGAAAAGTCATAATGAATGAAATTTTTTTCATCAGTCAAACCATCAAAATAGCTAAAGAGAATTTTGCTATGAGAAGGCACACCATCAAAATTTGGTGAAAAATACAATGTTAGCAGATAAATACTAACATAATGCCTATGCTATGCAAAATTTGGTTATAAAAAAATAAAAATAAAAAATCTCAAATTGGCCAAATAACTGCAAGAAAGCTAACCAGCAACTACTATCATATTCAGTAGAGAAAAGGCACCCCCAGTAACAACTCAGAAAGGAATCTTAAAGTATAATAACATAGATATAATTGCACGATAAATGGAAACAATAAAGTGCACTTAAACCTCCATAGACCAGGCTTTCAACTCTTTGCATGGCAGCAATGCGAAGCGACCAATCTTTCTCCGGCACTAGTGTAGATGCAATCTTTTCCATTTCTCTCATCAGTTCCTTCTCGGAGTACACTTTGATAGGGGCCACAGGCTTTTCAGTAGCATCAATATCACCTACATTTCACTTAAAATTGAACCACAAGAGACCACGGCAAGGAAATAATACAAAATCATAAAAGCAGAAAATAAAGTTAATTATCACAGTATATACAAGCCAATCAAATAGGGGCCTGACCAAGAAAATCTAGATGAAGTTCATCAACTTTGAAAGGAAGTATTAATGGAGTTCATTTAATTAACCTGTGTTTGACATGATCATAAGATCCCTATGGCAAATATAGAGACCATATCTGAAAACACATTGATTGTGTACCCTTTCAGGTAATAAACTGGAGTCTCTGCCAAAATTCTTTAGTTTGTACTACTAAGTGTTTATTTTCTGCTTCCAGACAATTTTATAACATACCCGGATGTTCCAGGGTTACCTGAAGTTCTCTACTCTACAATATCAAGCAGAGAAATAGCATGATTGGTAAACCCAAAGGGTGTAACAAGTTTCAACTGCATTTATATCATCCTTACGATAGACCAATCAATTACATGTTCCTACTTTGTTCTACCTGACTGAATATCTGTGTACATTTACTACACTATATAAGTGATACATGCAAGGAAAACCTTTTTGCATATCGAAACTATGCATGCTGATAAGCAAAATTGAGTACATCATTGGCATGCTTCAGCAAATGCCCTGATGACATAGGTGTGCCGATTGAGGAAAAAAAAAAAACAAAGGAAGGAAGAATGATAGAGAGAAAAAAAATCAGAAAAGGAATATTCATGTCAATTACCAACACCAATCCCCATCTCTAACAGTGGCAGGTGCTTGTGCATATTTGATTGCATAGCACCACTTGGCTGCCAACTCCTAAGTGTAGACAACCTCAGGCAGTCGAGGATTTCAAAGAATGAACTTAAGACTTGGCTAGAAGACAAAAAGAATCTGTTATGTAAATCAAAAAGGGAAACAAGAAAAGAAATACTGCAACATATGGCATTTTCGTGACACATAACCTTTCTAGTACAGCATGGCTGCATCATACTTGCATGTACAGTAATGGCCAAATGAAAATTAGGGACATGACAACTAAAAATTTTGCAAAGCAACATTTAAACCAGAAATGTAATGTCCATCTCTTTCAGTATAAAGTGTGTCAAAATGATTTCAACATTCCAACTCAATGGATGTTCTCTGGTGAACAGCAACACTTACCACTCGAAAATGAGGTTTCTCTAGGAGCCATCTTGGTCTTTGGACTGCTCTTCTTATGGTTTGCAGAAGATGGTCTGGTTTCTGCTGATACATAAGAAATTCCAACTCCATCAGATGGCTGAACTTTCGGTTCTATTTTTTCTAACCTGGCATTGATTTCTTTAAGCTGCACAGTTGATAATTGTTTCAAGTAAAATCAGCCATCTCTCAGAATGGAGGCTTCTCACAAGCTAAGAACTTAGACTTGATTGTAAATAGCCACACATCCAGAAAACTTAATTATGATGTAAAAAACTGAATTTAGCATGTTCCAAAACCTTGAACACTCACCATGGAAGAAGGAAGATGGTGACGGTGCAACTCCTCACGAAATTGAGGTCCGCCTTGTGCATACATCTCCTACAAAAAAAAGAAGAAAACTATCTTACCTAAACTGTCAACATTATAGTCATATATGTCACGCTTGTCATGCATATTTTAATTTATGCATTTAGCTATTTTTGCTAATTTTAAGCATCCAAGATCAAGTTTTGTATCCACACATAAAGAATTAACTTCACATTTCTGATCAGGAATTTAAAATACCATATTTATCCAGTGCCGATGATGAGGCATACATGGTATATTTTTAGAACAATAATTGAAAATAGTCAATATGTCAGTGCCAAAGCTGCATTTGGCATATTGTATTAATCTTGATGTTATGTACTGATCAGTTTGAACCCTTGTCTCTAGTAATATCTCACTGTTCATGCCTACATTTGATATAGGTCTTGCTGCAGTCAGAATGTGTCAATAATTGTTCATGGAATGCTGGGCCTCGATGTAGAAGAAAAATGTTGGTTCAGCTTAAGTCCTCCTTTGAATGCCCAAATGCCAATCCGTCACATCCAATTTAACCAATTCAAAGCAGCATTTGTTTTTGGAGTATTGTCATAAGCATATTTGAATTTTTCTAGTTGAATTCAGCTAATAAATTTGTAATTTATAATAACTGCTAGGATAGTAATCTGGTATGTACGATGTTTACAAATAAGATACTGGGGACATGAATCTCATAAGAAAAGATAGCATTCATTATAAGTTCTCTTTTTCCTTGCTATTTTAGATTTCTGAATTGATTAGAACATGAATCTAAAAGGTCTACAAAGCGATATCTGCTAGGCCAAGAAAATTAAATAGGTATTGATGACTGACTTGACAAAATGTTAGCATTTTTTTTCTTATCACTTGTTTTTTTCTCTTTCCCACCTCTATTTCTCTTCTGAAGTCTATGCTAATCTTCCTTCTTAGCTACCACTTAGTAAAGTAGTATATCCCTTCTCGTCTCCTATTTATTGAGCCCTCTACAAGTAGTGTTTTCTCCTAATAGCATGCACCTCTTGTTGTTTCACTTACTAACTTCAATTACACTCAGAATTATGTTTTTCCGTTGAAAGAAATGTTCCACCAAACTCATCAACATCTGTGAAGGATGGATATTGTTCCATACACAAGATATTTTATGCCTATCACAACAAAAATATTTAAATACACAATATCATGCAAGAGAATCCATAAGATTTGTTTTAAATGGTAGAATCATGACAACTAATAATCTCCACAGTATAATCATCACAAAAAAGCTAACTATACAAAATGATGCTTTAGACCACAAGGAAAGAAATATTAGATCATCATCTTAATTTCATTATCCATAACTTTATGCTCAACACAAACAACATCTAACAATATACTAAAATCATACATCCAATAAGTTCCTCCAATAACTACATTTAAGTATCTAAAGGGTGTTCAATAATTCCATAATCATTTAAAACTGTACTTCTGATGAGCATCCAATGAAACATCAATATCTTCCATGTCTCTTATATGAGTGCAAAAACTTTTTGAAGCAATTTTTTTTTCTCACAGACAATAAATCATAGAGGTTTATCAGAATATTCAAATGGGTATACATGGAAAGATATGGCTGAAAGAAATCATTTGGGCAGTCTGAAACATTAAAAAAATTAATGAGCACATTGAGAGATGGCCACTCCTCATCATCCGTTCATTTAAAGATTATGGCAATTAGGAGTGGCGCATAGTTATGTTTTAAAAATATTGTGCACTACATTCAAATAGGTAACATCTTAAGTATTATAACCTATCCCTTCTAATCTTAATCACATTTATGTTCTGATAAAAAAAACACTATGCTGACTAGATATCAAAAGTTGCCCATACTACATAGCATATCCAACTTCATATTAAAGGTGTCAAAAGTCAGACACTACTTTGCTCAGATCATGATAAACACCAGATGATGTAGACATTGAAAAAGCATTTAAAAACAACATGCTGACCTCAATACATAAAGTAGCAGCTTCCCTAACACTCTGATTAGAGTCAGTCAACAACTGCAAAACCTGCAAACAAAGGGGAAAACACTTTGTGGGACATAAATAAATACATCACGAAGTTCCATATGAAGGTGCATGTGACAACAAAACAAGCCTTTCAAAATCAAAAAGCTACTCGTACAGGAGGAAGAATAACTCGCTGAAGAGGGAGTTCGGTTGAAGCAAAAAGTCCAATAGCTGTAGTTACTGTGCGTGCAAATTCTTCCCTCACTCTCCAACTTCTATGTGTCCAAGCATAACTACCAGCTCTTTCGACGATGATGGTCGGGGAGGATACCTAACTTACATATGAACATCAGATTGTTAGTCGATATCCTATACAGGAAATTGCAGGCAGAATCACATGCAGTGTTGGCATGGTTGAATAGACAAACTTATTCTTGTAAAGATCAAAATCAGTTAAAACAGGCAGGACAAAAAATATGGCATATTAAACTAAAGAATCTGAGAAGGAAACTCTGGTAGTTTAGTCATAAAAAAAAATTCAATGATTGACAACAACAAGCATGGATAAAGAACCTTTAAACTTCAATGGCTGACCGAGCTCCCATAAGAGGCATCATGGAAAGGCTGTCACCGCGAAGTCAGGAACCCTAATTCGTCATCGTCATTTATTAATACAGTATGAAACCTAAGACAGACCACGAAATTCCATTTATCGTGTCCCAAGAAGACGAATATAAATCCAGCCTATTCGAGTTCGTATATCAGGACCAGTTAAGAAAATGCATTTTCTGATATTTCAACGGAGGGTCAACAGATCCAATAGTGCATTTTATGGATATATCTAACCCTTGAAACAATAAAACTAAACGAGACTGTTCCCATTTGTTTTCTTTTGTTGCAATTAAGAACTAAACGAATTAAGAAAATTCCAATTTCAGAACAGAGAAAGATAACTCAAATAAATTGCAAAGAACCCCAACCTCCATGAGAGTGATCAGAAGCTGCCTCGCCGCGTCCCGCACAGGCTGCTTCCCGTCCCCCAGCCTCTCGACGACGGCCGGCACGAGGCCGTTGAAGTGGAGCTTGAGGTGCTCCCCGGAGAGCACGGCCGCGGCGGACAGCGCCTGGAGCGCCCCCTGGGAGACCCGGAAGTTGCTGTCCTTGAGCAGATCCATGCATGCGTCGACGAGGGCGGTGACCTCCGCAGTGGAGAGGCTCTTGGTGGTGGCCTCCAGGACCTGGTGGAGCCGCTCCACCCCGGCCATCCGCTCCTTGGTGTCCTTGGCCCGCGCCATCTCCAATGCCTCCTCCATCGGACCCCCGGCGAGAGGACCGCCGATCTCGAACAATAAGGGCAAGAATTAGGGTTCCGCCCCCGGGAGACGGTACGAACGATCGGATCTGGTGGAATTTGGGGCCAAACTTCTCCCGAAGATCGACAGATCGAGAGAGAGAGAAACAGACAGAGAGAAGCAAGCCAGTAAAAGGGCAAGCTGGAGAGCGAGAAAGAGCGGAGAGTGGTTTCCATCCCACTTTATATGCCACTATACATCACGAGATTCACCGTGTTGCCACCAGCTTTAATCCTCTCCTCCCATGTTTCTTCGTGTCGAGAACGTTCGCTTGAGGACCGTCGATCCTTCCTCGAGAAGCATCCAACGGTTCGCGTACGAGATCCATGCGACCGCAGTAAGACCACGAATCGGACTGCATTACCACTATCCATCATAAGATTCACCATATTGCCACTGATCGCCGTTCTCGCCACGAGCGAAGGCCGTCGATCCTCGATCCGGAAGCATCCAACGGCAGATACCTCAGTCGAGTACAAGCTCGGTGCGACCGCGATAAGACCACGAAGCGACCGAGTCGGAAGGTTCCGGAACACGAATCGACAGGCCAACAATTGACCTCCTCCGTCGCAAAATTTACGAAACTAACCCACGGTCCCCCTGTTCCATCCTCACGTAAAATATCAACCCGCAAAGGCGACCGCCACGTATTGTGTCGAGATGCGCAAACGGCTCGATGGCCGTAGCGGAAGAGATGGGATAAGAAATCGAAGGAAAGGGGAGGAGGCAGAAAGGTGGGTTTGTTGGGGCGTAAGCATCATCATTCGGGTGGGTGGGGAGGCGGCCATCACCGTTGGTTTCTGGGCCCCACGCGGCAAAAAAAGGTGAGAGACGAGGGGGGCCCAGAAAGGGTGGAAGCTTTGGCACACTGTTAAGAGTAGGACACTGTTGAAGATGGATGTGCGGACCAAATATATTGTTCCTGTCATGGATGTCAAAGAAGATGACAAGAAAGCAAATTATTAGTGCTATAAATCGGGAGGCAGAACGTATCATTCTGTTTTAATTAGAAATAGGGATAATAATTTCCGGACCAAATCCCTCGATTCATTACTTTGATAGACTCTTAATCATCGATATTACAAAAATGATTATATCATTTATTATGTAGTTCTTTTATTGTCTTGAAAAATTAGTATATGTTACTTCTATTTTTCTAATCTGATTTTTTTTTTTGCGAGAAAAAAAATTCATGATAATGGTGAAAAATGTAAAAAAAAAAAAAGTAATAAATAGTTCCCCAAAAAAAATCTCTTAGACCAAATAAAAAAAAGATACACAAAACTGGTGCTCAAACTATAAACAGAGAGGAAAACAATACGGAGGTCTTTTTTTTAAAGGGAGAAAAGGTGGGATGCTATACAGAAAATCGATAAAAGAGAGGCATTCTGCATGAAAAATGATGAAAAGAGTTATTGTGAATTGTCCACATCAGTATAAATTCCTTTTCTCTTTTTCTTGGAATATTTATATCTTGATTTTATTTTTCTTTTCTCCTTCCTCTCTACATGGGAAGGCTTTAAATTGGAAGAGAAAAAAAAAAGATGGGAGAGAGGAGAGACATTTTTTAGATGAGACTGAGAGATACAGCTTTTTAGATAGATTTTTTTTTTTGTAAAAGAATTTATTGTACCAAATAAACAAAATGGGGTATGCCAGCCACTAACCTGCATTTATCATGGCACAGTGATCCCAGACCCAAATGTGGCAAACTGAGCTATGAACAATTCACATTTGGTGCAGTTTATTGGAATGAATAAGATTCATCTCTCTTCCACTTAGGTCAATGTTTAGAATTTTGTTTCTTTGCTTGAATCCAACTTGGATTGTGTCTGATGTGCAAGATATTGTCATGCATTTAACTGGACATAGTAAAGTCTGTCCATTTTGGTATTGTTCCTAATAACTTCAATGCATGGGCTCACAAGTCAAGCAAATTTTAGCAGCAGATTATATAAGAGTTGCATATATGGCTGAGGAGCTTTGAGATCAGAAGATTTTGTAGTTTTGCAATTTTTTTTGGCTAATCCATAGCAGGCTAATGAAGAAATTGTTTTATAAAAAGGTTTTGAGTTAGAGTTTTTTTTTTTCCCTTCTATGTATGTATGTATGTATAAAAAAGATATTACACATAATTTATTCTTATTAGGTTAATGTATTATCTTTATCAAATGCTACGTTAAATCTCTATCTCATTCAATCAATATTGTTATATGGGATTTAGTTTTATAAAATTAATAACATAGTACTAACTAAGACATCGATTTGACTTCGTGAGATTAGTCATATGATACTTACGGATAAGCTAACTTTATATCATTTGAGTTCGTCATATGGTTTCACATTCATTAATGATTGAATAAATACATAATTATTCATACTATTTATTTTAATATTAGTTGATTATCATATACATATATATGATAAGAAGAAGTTAAATATATCTATAAAAAAATAATATCTCATTTCACATACAAATGGATTTAAATTTAGGATATGAAATTGAACCTAAATAGTACCTAAACAGCAACAAAATAGAGATAAATATTCAAGTCTTTGAGTTTGGTATGCATTAAAAGATTCAAGTCCATCAATTTCAGTTGGTGATTGAATCAACCCACCAACCTTCTGAATGCACACTTTATCTCGTTGTTGTCTTTCTATAATGCCACTCAACTTTATCGACGAGTCGTAATCATTGTCTTCAGCTCTAAAGAGAACATACAATATTTTATATGCGCATAATATCATATGATATTTATTATAGGATACATATTATATATGTTGTGTTTACAGGGCTACAATGTCTCGACCATGCACGGGTGGACGTTGACCGAGTCGCACGTAGGTCAACAAACGCGCAGGTCGTTCACGTCCACCACCACCCAAACTTGGCGGAATCGAAAACGACGATGCCGTGAACAGAAAGCTCAATGCATTCGCTTCGCCCTCGGCTTTCCTCGGTGGCAGCGGCGATGGACGGTTGCGGGAGTCCGGCGGGAAAGAGACGGATCATGGTGGTCGCCGAACCGGGCCGGGAGTCGGCCGCGGCGCTCGAGTGGGCGCTCTACCACGCGGTTCTCGAGCACGACGACATCATCCTGCTGCACGTCGAGCCGGTGAGCGCGCGGCGCGCCTCCGCGCTCTCCTCCTTCCTCTCTCGTCCGCCCTCGGCGGTGTCACCGGTGCTGTTTCCTCAGGCCGCCGCCGCCGTGGGGGCGGGCGACGGGTGCGGCGACTATGAGTTCCTGGACGCGATGAGGGCGAGGTGCCAGGCGGTGCAGCCGACGGTGAGGGTGCAGATCGAGAGGGTGGAGATGGAGAGCAAGGACAAAGCGGCCGCCATTCTCACGCAGACGCAGCTGTCCCGGGCCGACCTCCTCGTCATCGGTCAGCGCCGGAACGCCACCTCCTTCATGGGGTAAGCGTGACCAGGCATTAATCCTAACCAAGAAAACGGTGGGATGAATTAATGAAGGCGTTAATCGGAGATGTTGTCGTACATCCTTCAGTTTCCTAAACGAATGATGTTGATATCCGATTGTAATTAATCATCGTCATGGCTTCTCTGATCGACCTCGTGTCTGTTTTGGTCTTGCAGGTGCAAGCTCAGTGGAAGCATGTCGAGTAAAGGGCCGGACACGGCAGAGTTCCTGATCGAGAACAGCAAGTGCCTGTGTGTTGGTGTCCAAAAGAAGGGCCAAAAGGCAGGCTATCTCCTCAACACCAAGACTCACAAGAACTTCTGGCTTCTTGCTTAGAACTCATCCATGGATGGAGTCGTGGGAGTCGATGAGCAGGTGAAGCATAGGAAGCTTAAGACATGCACAAAACGACGGTTTACGGCTGCTGATCGCATGCCATATATATATATATATATATATATATATATATATATATATAAAGTATATAGTTTTCTTCTTTTTCCTGCGCTCTTCTACAAACTTTTTGTGAGCTAAGGAGAGATGCGTTGACGCGTCAATGGTGATCTATATATATATATATAAAGTATATTTTTTTCTTCTTTTTCCTGCGCTCTTCTACAAACTTTTTGTGAGCTAAGGAGAGATGCGTTGACGCGTCAATGGTGATCGGCATCTTAGAACTATGTATGTGCGTGGGATAAAAGAGTGTGTGAGAACTATCGAGTCCACAACTTATCATAAACGAATCATGGAACCATTTCTTTTTTCTTCTTTTGAGCAGAACACGAATCCTTCTGCTCTTGTAAGCTGCATCTTTTTGTTCTCGATCGTCGATGGATCTCTCTCTCTCTTTACGTTGTTCGGAGTGAAGGGATGTGTTGCATGCACGTTGGTACAAATAGAGTTACAGGTGGCCCAAAGTTTCTCGACAAGAGAGCTTTTATTACGAGTTTTAAGTTCCAATTATTTGGGATGACTATATAATTTTTTCTTCGTCATTAAATACCATTTTAACTAAATTAAAAATAATTTTAAATCCTTATTTATAGCCTATACCAAAATCTTTTTAAGCTCTCTCTCTCTCTCTCTCTCTCTATGCCTCTGATGCCATCAACATTAGCATAAATAGCATCGGCTCATCTGACCATCAGAAGATAAATACTAGTATTCGTTGGTATTCTATAATCATGCAATGAAGGCCACATTGGTAGAATAAATAAACGGGAGGTAATTTATTCTCTCTCTCTCTCTCTCTCTCTCTCTCTCTTTCCAACATCTATCGTGCAATCTATTGCTGATTCTTCTTCAACCTATGGTGCAATATATCGTGCTCTTCTTGTTGTTGCTTCTTTCATATATCCACTACAGCCCTGATAACATTATGACTGAAGTGCTATCATACCTTGTGATGTACTATTATGTAATGAAGAAACTAATATTAGTCGAAGAAGAAACTTGCTACAGATGCCTGCCCATTAATTAGTTTCTCGGATTTGCCCACATACATTAATGTAAGTTCTCCCTACATGATGTTGCCAGCGACATGATACACTCAATCCTTCACTTGAGATGTGCTGCCACCCACGGTGCACTCAGATGCATCGTCGTCGTCGTCGTCAAGGTTCCACAGGCACCCCCACGAGCCATCCTCGTCGCTCATGTATCCCTGGAAGCCGCCACCTTGAAGCACGTAGGCCATCTCCTGCACCTCTTCCGCTCGCATGGCATCCTCCTCCACTTGCTCCATCGTCGACGTCTTCCCCATGTCTTCCGCCTCCTGCTGCTGCTGCTTCTGCTTCTGCCGCTCTTGTTGCTGCCTCACGAGGAGTCTGGCTCTCGCCCTCTCGGCTTTCTTCCTCGGGGTGTTGCCCTTCTTGAAATGGGTCCTCCAGTAGTTCTTGATCTCGTTGACGGTCCTCCCCGGCAGGCTTCGAGCAATGGCGGACCACCTGCAGCTTGCTGCGCAGGTTAATCGCGGAGTCGATGAAGAGTGTGAGGAGAGCAGAAGAGGTACTTCGCGTGGTACCTGTTTCCCCACGGGGCATGCAGCTCTTGTATGGTGTTCTCCTCTTGTGGAGTGATGCTGCCTCTCTTGTGGTCCGGCCTCAGGTAGTTCACCCACCGAAGCCTGCAGCTCTTCCCGCTCCTCCGCAGACCTGAATAAATCCATTAGTATCTGAGAACTGAAGGCGCCAAGGCAACGAACTCAGATCGGAGGAACACTCGGTGATCACCGACCTGATAACTTGGAGACCGAGTTCCATTGTCCTTCGCCATGGAGGGAGACATGCTCGACGAGGAGTTGATCCTCTTGCACGGTCCAAGGACCCTTTCTCCAGCCATCTTCTGTAGTACCCCAACCCAACTGCCCGTCCATGCCTCAGCTGCTTCCGCTGCACCAGTATCAAGTGAGATTTCTGGTCGCAAGCTGTCTCCTTGTAAGTGGAACGATTAAATACACAAACGTGATGGCATGTCCTCCCCACAAGCATCCCACTGCCACTTCTCAGGTGCAAGCACTAGAATGTCTAACTCTTTTTCATGATGCCTTGGGTATATCCTCTACACATCCTACGTGAAACCTGTGGTCATGTTTTCTACTACCGTCAGATGCCAGTAAGAAAGAACCTTAAAGTCCAAGCCTTTCAAGGTTGAAAGAACAAGGGCGGAAAGGACGCAAGACTCTATTTTGCCTTTTTAATGAAATTAAAAAGATAATATTTCGATTCATACGGTTGGAACATGCAATTTGACTCTTTGACGATAGTGGAATTTTGTTTCGATGCAGTGTAGCAGAATAGTCAAGAGTTGGACATATATTATAGTCGGCATGGAGACAGACTAGATTGCACACCTGTTACTAGATTCGTTCGGCCTATTAGACGGCAGCATCGGTAGCACAAGCACTTCTGCACTTCCAAGAATCAAACGTTAAGTGGCATCCTTGATGTTTGATCCAATTGAAAAGTAAGTACGGAGACGTCACCTCACATCCACGTATCGGTTGTGCTTTAATTGAGTGAGGCTGGCCATTCCAGGGGCACTTGACAAGAAAAAAGGAAGCAAGCAGGTCGATAGAGGCTGCACCACCGGCGACTTGTTACCACATGTCCTCGAGTCTTGTCCGACGTGATGTCCTAGTGATCCTTATCTATTGGATTGGCGTAGCTCGTGGGGTGCCAATTTGGGTAAGCACGGAATAAGTTAGTAGTTCTTTGGGTTCCGGGGACAAACCCCACAAGGCTTCTCGTCGACACCTGGAGGATTCATGGATTAATAGATAAGTCAGCGCAGTACGAAGATTGAGAGAGAGAGAGAGAGAGAGAAATAATTACGACCACAATTTGTTTGGGAGTGAACGAGATCCTAACTTTTTGTTCATGAGAGTAGTAGTACTGTGACCAAGGGCAGGTCTGGATGCCACATGTCTCGGAAGCAATGTGCCTCTGTCCTCGAGTTCTACGTTTGACGGTAGTCTCGTATGCCGAGCTGTGTTTTGAATTTGGAATGAACTCAGCCAGGTTGACCCCTCGACGAAAGCTGGGCTGCAAAGGCAGGCGGAAAAGGTTGCTTTAGAACATTTGAGCCAGAGAAATTGGGAGAAGCTGATTCACATTTCACTTGACACGCCATGTTAAACTAATACCACAGTGGAAAGAGAGTTCCAGAGATAGAGAGAGAGAATACCACATTTGGCATCACAGGATTCAGTTTGACGAGAAAAGTTTGTATGAAACATGCATGTCTCCGTGCAAGCAATGAGATGTATGAAAGCTACCATTTCTGCAGCAGAAATAAAATGAAGGAGGTCGTTTCACTCATGAAGTAAAAATCGTCAAGTAACAAAGTCGGTATGCATACATGCGTGAGTAAAAATTGTTGGTTCCAAGTAAGATCTCAATGTTCTATATAGCTTACTTCCATTAAACTGAAGAATTGCACCAAGGATCCCGAAGAATAAATACCATGTAATCCAATTTGAAGTCTTCAGTAATCTCAAATCACTAAGAGGAACTGCTGCTGGTCACTAGATTAATACAAGCATTTCATATTCCTTGAATAGCATTGATAGTGACCAGATGTTTACCAAAAAATAATGAATTGACTTGATGTCAATGCGATCCAGACTTGCAAAATCACTTGAGGAACCTGCCAACACAGCAAAAAGAAAAAGGTCCAATCAATTTACATTCTATTTCGTATTCAAGGAAAGACATGACAAGCACCAACTGAGTAGAAGTTTGCTTTGGTGATTATGATTCTCTTTCCAAAGAGAGGTAAGAGTACCAAATATGGACCATGGGATCAGGATCTTACAGTCTATTTTGGAAAATGAGAAAGCTACCAAATTTGTAATTCAAAGATAAGGGCAGCTCTCAACCAAATAGTGTCTTTTTCTCTTTCTCTTACCTCCATTCTTGGTCTTTTCTTACAAGTGTTTGATGTACATTAAACAAAACTTTACCATTTTAAGTGTTGTAGCAAGTCTCCTCAGAATAATATAACAAGAGAAAACCATCTAAAGTAGTGGCTTTGACATGTCTGAAGGTCCTCTAACAGTGACGATAGGTGAACCAATTTAAATTTGAGTGTGTATGTGTGTATTGGTCAGAGTAAGGAGATGGTTTGGATTGTCCTAGGATATCTGGTGACATCGTCCTCGCTACAGCTAGATGATAGCAGAGGATTATTATAGCCTGATCCAAAGAGTGGGGATCAGTAGGTTGTACTTATTGTTAGGAACTCCATAAATAGTAGAACAAACTAAGACTGTAGTGTTGTCATGCCGAATGCAAATGAACAATCATATAAATGTTGCCAACAGAACCCAAACCTAGTAGTCCTTTAGAAGAGTAGTAGCCTGCTCCTGCAACACCTGCCAGGCTGTCTTAATATGTCTATCTTCCGTAAGTGGTGCTCCAACAGCAAAACGCAAGATGAAATTCCCTGACAAAACCTGCTTAAGAAAGCCCATTAAAGCTTACGAAATCACAATAATAGGAAACAGATCAAACAGTAATTATGGTGACACGAACTGAGCTTCAATTTGTGAAAAACCTACAGTATGTGATAAGAAGATTTTCCCACTTGAATTGACAGCATCCAATAAACTATGGTTGAGTTTATAACCATTATCTTGATCATTTGGCGGAGGAATAAGGCGGAAGCATACTAATGAAAAGGTCCGAGGGGCCACAACCTGTAATTTTTTCATAGTTTAAAAAAAAAAATGAGGATGCTATGCAGAAAGAAGGCCTTACAATAATATTTGAAGACAGAATTCTAGACTCATTCCTTATCAGTCCTTTAAAAACTAATTTTGACGTATATGATTTGGTTAGCCAACAAAAAAACATTGACTTCAATTTAAGGAAGACAAGCATTAAAAAAAGCACAATTTTTACCTTGCAACTCAATTTCAAGGCAAATTCGCACAAGAAAAATGTATAAAAGAAATCAATGCAAACATGGCATTTCAGAAAACAGGATCATGCAACCCTCAACCCAGCCATCATCTTGCAAATACACATCGCTATAGCCACTAGTTGTATACACATATTACAGAGCATTATACGTCATAGATGTTAAAATTGTTGCAAATGAAAACAGAAATGATTATTGAAATAGCTGCCAATTTTAGCATTACAAGTCACTTGAATTGTGTCACTCTAGGATCTGGATGATGTATTGGTCTATATTCTCTGTATAGTTATGATTATAAATAACAATTTAAGAGGACAAACACTGTAAGGTAACTAAATGCATGAAGTTGCAAATGACTGGGGCCCTTAAAGTCATTGGATCAGAAGGAAAGCATTATTGAAAGATTGTTTCCACGAACAAAAAATTAAAGCCAAAGTAAAACATAGCTATCAGTAGTTGTAAAGCTTGATTATATTGTTCATTAGAGATAAACTGAGGAATAAATGACACTATTTTGTTGATGATGGTGCTTCTTTGGGAGATGCTTCTTGGGTTTCATATAAAGGAATTCCTTGGCACCTGAAAGGAACTGTGGAAATGGTAGACCGAAAGGATGATGGATAGCTATATATGCAAGAAATAGAGGAAGAGCACATGTAATAAATATCACATGATGTTTGCAATTATTAATATGTTTAGTATATCAGTACAAGAAAGGATATCAATGCATTATATTTATGCAGATGGTAAAAAAATTTATGTTCAACTGATCCAAAATATATGGAGCAGTGAATATACATGTAAGTGCTTTGAAACAAAAAAATCTTGCATTTTTATGGAACTTAGAATAATAGCTACACATGATATTGATTCTGAAGATATAATTGTCTCATTTACCTCAAACCTTGAGTCAGAAGTTATAAGTTGTTCAAATTGTTCAGCCAAACGTATGTGATTTCTAATGTAGCTTTGTAGATTTGCAATGCCATATAGCCTCAAAACTAACCATAGCTTTAAAGACCTGCAATTTCAAAATGAATAAATGATGAAACAATCTAATCTGTCTAAATCAACATTTTTGTCCTCCAGTGTCACATTAAATCAGATGTATACACAAACCCTTCCATTTCCTTTATCTCTTTATCCTTAACAAACAAAAAAATTATTATAACCAGATGACGATGCCATCTAATCAGATTGACAAATGTACCAAAATTATAGGTGGCGGATGACTCGTAGGACATGAGATAAAGTGGTGCAGAACTACTATTACAACAAGTGCACTTCATTTTCTCTCAAAACATTAAATTGCAAGTCTTCTGGTTAGTAACATCATACAATAAGTAGATAGAGGCCTAAATAGTTTGGAAGATATTCCAGGTGTTGTATGAACCATTCATTTTATTATCCACAATGGAATAGATTAAACAAAGTTTCAATTTCAAAGTAAATGCAGAACTTAATGCAGAACTTATGAAAGTATTATTTCTCAAATTAACATAATGTTGGCTACAGTGACAATTGACTAAAGAATGAACAGTATGCCTGTGGAAAAGAAAGCAAACACTAGGAATAGCTTGCCTACAAAAGATTATGGATAGCCAGGCAGCTCAACAAGAAGCAACTCAAGGTAGCTCTAATTATGTCATTGTACTTTAATATAGATGTCGAACAAGTAGTAGCTCTAATTATGTCATTGGACCTTAATATAGATGTTGAACAAGTACATAGAGTTCACTGTCAGTCTTAAAAAGACAAATAACTGGGGATGATATAATGACCTATAACAAGACTATAATAAACAACAATTCAATATGAGCAGTGAAGAAAACATTTATTAAGAGTTTACAGTTTAAAGAGTTAAAGGCTAAAGGGACCAAGACAACAGCTCGGTACTGTAGTTGCACAATTGTGACAATTGTGCAATATGATTAAACAAACAACTTAGTTTCCAGCTAACTTACAAGTGAGAATTGCAAAAGGCCAATCTCTACATATATAATATAGTAAGACTATTATACAATATCAGTGTACATATCCCGTGTGTAATGTCACAAGTTAAAGAATGTAATGCCATAAGTCATAAATCTAGGAAGTGTTAAAAATCAAAGAATGTAAAAAGATGATAACAACTGTAATTGTGCATTGCTGGTATTCAGCATCTTTGTATAATGCCATAAGTCAACCCTTCAACTTCATGTCAAAAATTAGTCTCTCTCTAATTGACAAAAGCAAATGGGATTTGATTCTCATATGCAGGACCACACAGAAAATCAAAACGGCAAGTCAACCTTAATCACAAGTCTTGTCACAGACTTCAAGATAGCTAGCATTTGAAGATAAACTTTCTCAAAAGTTAATTTGGATACTCAAACTGCCAAAAAACTATGGCATATTGAACTTTTAGTTTCTAACACTAACATCTGAAAGAAATATCCACATACAGAATAAACTCAAATTTTATTATATTTAATCTCACAGTATCAAAGTGCTCCCAGGTACAAGTACACACACATACACATATATATGGCAGGATTCTTACAACAAGAATTATACATGTACAAAGAAAGGTGGTACCTGAATCTGCGTCCAAGAGGAATCTGCCAATCTTTGAAATCCACGACAGCATTTTCTTGCGAGGCCTGGTAATTTGAACAATAGCCAAAAGAAAAGCATAACATGCTCATTAAAATGTGCTAACACAATGGAGAGAACTATATTTTAAAAACTAAAAGAGAGAGAGAGAGAGAGAGAGCATGAAAAGGAGCTGCTTCTGTTCAGTTTCATCAAAAAGCACATTTAACATAACAACGATAACAAAAATCATCACTTATGTCATCTTCCCATCTCTCTTTCCTGCCAATTGAAGGGCATAAAAAATTGACATACTATATGCAATTTCATGTTAACCCTTGCTAAATATAATATATCAATATGAACCCCCAGCACGGCCTGACAGATTTGCAGAAATATAAGCATGACAGTCTAAAAGTTGGATGTTATACAGATACTAGAATCACTCTCGAGGTTGGATGTGCACATTTTGCCTCGTTATCATCCTTGGAAGTTCTACCTATGTTAAGGAGCAAAATATACAGTAATGGCAGAGACATAAAGTGTCCCAAATACCAGTAAAGAAGACATCTAGTTATATCTTTTTTTTATAAGAGATAGTACATATACTTCAAATTATTTAACAAGGTCAAGGGCACAAAGTATCAACCAGTAAATGACACGGGAGTTTTTCTAAACTTTGAATCCAGAGACGTCAAGATAATCATACTAATTCCTTAGTTTTCTCAATAAATCAGGAATACTCATAAAAACTCCATCTGAAGTATCCATGTAGACTTCAAAAGGCATCCCATAATCTAGCAATCTAAGTACAGGTTCCTCTAAATCAACAGCCTTTAGGTCTCAAAATGTCGCTTCACATTTGTCTGACCACAGCCAATGATGCTTCTTCAAGCTTTAGCAACCCCATCAGTGGAGATGTGCGCTTCGAAATCCTCGAGATGAAATGCCGATAATAGTTGACGAAACCAAGGAAGGATATCAGCTCAAGTACCTTCTTTGGTATTTGTCACTCCACCATAACTTGCACCTTCGACTTGTCCATTCAAATCATCTCTCTATTGACTTGGTGCCCAAGAATAAAATTTTCATTTGCATAAGGTAACACTTCTTTTTTACGAACAAGGTATTCTTCCGAAGAATTTTGAATATTGTTTGAAGGTGCTTGGTATGCTCCTTGAGTATTATTTCGGAGCATTTAACCACAACCACAAAATAAAAACCCTAGACCTTACTATAAAAAGGCCCCTCGAGTATGATTTCCAAGATAAGCTTTTTTTCCAACAATTAGACTCGACAATTTTTGAATCCTTCGAACCCCTTATTGACTTAAATATAGAAGGACCCTTGTCAGACATGTCCCCAACGCAATTTTTGTAGGATCTCTTATCAAACCCACTTATCTTCCGACATCAAGTTTGTGACAGATTCAAACTCGAACTAAGGTTTGATCCAAATCCTCCTTCACATTGGACAACCAAATTCTGCTTTAACACAATCAAATGCAACAACATCACTAATTAAGAAACATAAACTTTATTATCCATAACAAACAATTTCTAACATTTCACTTCATGCTACATTTTTCTTGTTCTCAATCAACAGACAATTAACAGACAATTATTGAATCCTTCGAACCCCTTATTGACTTAAATATAGAAGGACCCTTGTCAGACATGTCCCCAACGCAATTTTTGTAGGATCTCTTATCAAACCCACTTATCTTCCGACATCAAGTTTGTGACAGATTCAAACTCGAACTAAGGTTTGATCCAAATCCTCCTTCACATTGGACAACCAAATTCTGCTTTAACACAATCAAATGCAACAACATCACTAATTAAGAAACATAAACTTTATTATCCATAACAAACAATTTCTAACATTTCACTTCATGCTACATTTTTCTTGTTCTCAATCAACACGACATCCCTACCTATCTCATTAACAATACAAAAGCATTCCACCACAATCATGCTAGCTTAAAGACTTGAAACATTTAACCTTCATTGCCAAACTATAAACATTAGCATTGACATGAGAGTGATGACTTTACGGCTTTAAGGATACATAAATTGTAGTCCAATTTTTATTGGCTCCACTTTTTTACCAACCTCCCATATATTCGAAGCTTTTCTTGAATCCCTAGGTTGGGCGACAAAAAATATACTCGTTATATAAAGGCAATTACACATGTCCTGGCATACGAATTCCTCCCTAAGTCATCGATTGTTAATATTTACTAGCCACTAACTACCTGAGAATATGTGCCCCATTTTGTCAACACATGACAAGACTCAAGCCACTTTGTAACTATCGTAGAACACTTTCATTTAAGTTATCTTTGCATCTTATTATGCTCGATAGATTCAAAATTGGGGGCTATGTGTGAAGTGAAAGTTCCGAGAAGCACTAAAGTACACTACGATACCATAAATGAGGATGAAAGAGTTGAATACAAAATCACAGAAATTTCCTCAATAACGAGCTAATGATCTTCCTTAGAAAAGATTTTAACTACTAAAAAGTAACTTCAAATGCCAAACATAGCTTTAGTATACCATGAGGATATTCCTACCGTTTAAATTAGATCAATCCAATTAGTGAATATACATATTCGTCATTATTATTTTAGACCAAGGATTGAAATATCGTACCGTACCGAAATTTCAACATTCGCTCGGTATGGTACGGTACGGTATTATATACCGAGCGATATACCGTTCGGTGTGTGTGTGTGTGTGTATATATATATATATAATGAGGCGACGTGTATATATATATATACGTAAAAAAAAATTCGGCAACGTTGCCGAGGCGACGTGATCGCCTTTTCCCGCTTGGGGAGAAAGAGGCGACGTCGCATATTTATATTATATATATATATATATATATATAAATATAATACCACTCGGTAGTGGGCGGTTCGTGTACTGATCTGCTGACGGACTAGTACGTACCGCTCGGTACTGGCGGTATTATTCAAAATTGTAATCCTTGTTTTAGACTACTATAAGAAAAACAAGGTAGAAGTGAAAACAGAGGAAGTGACTTCCATATCTCTGCTAATTTGTGTATGTTGGTCAAGATAAAGTCCTTTAAACAAGTGCTTGTGCTTGAAATTGCAATGATCAAGTATGATTATGAAAAAAGTAGCTAGACAGATGGAAAAAAGAGACTAGCCTTATTCTTAAGATACTCAGGATTTGTGGAAAGGGACTGGATCAAATCACTTCGGTCCTGCCAGCAAGCATAATTACTAGCACCATTAGTGCTTTATTGAAAATTCTTTAGAAGCAGGATAATATAGTGCCAGATACATATTGGAGTAAGTAGTATCCAGAGTCATTTCATGTTAAAAGTGACTACGATGGCATATATATCAGCTATTAGTGTAAGCTGCAGCAGTAAATTATGATCAAATCAAGCAAATGATGTTAGTTAATAGTTAGTAGCTTTAGATAACTAATAACAGACGAGAAATAATTCAACAAGGAAAAAAGACAATTGTGCTTCACTAGCATTTGGAAAACATATGAACAAAAAATTTTGAATTGGTGCTAAAAGAATGTTATATGTTATAACTGAGGTATTACAGGTGTCCCTTTTTGTAGCTTACCAGTCCTTCCAAAAGAAATTGCTTTGTATTGCTTATCTCACTGTTTTAAGTAGCACATTGTCACTATGTGTCCATTTTTAAATTTCAAAGTTTAAAAAGGGCAGGTACTTAATTGTAATCTCATGTTTTTGTCTGTCAAAATTATAGAAAATTGAAATATTATCTGGACAAGTACTAAAAATAAAAAAACTTGACCTACTACAATCTTCTGTTGCCATACCATACTTTGCATCTTCCAATATCTAAGGGTGAATACATGACTGGAGCCTCACATCTTTTTAGAATCTTCGACAATGAATATAAAGAAAACAGATGACATTGGAGTTCTTAAAGGCTGAGAGTTCAGCTCACTTTAGGTAACCTAGCATGCAACCGATAAAGTAACAGGTTCCTACTACATGGAATTCACTATATCTCTCTTCCAACTTTCTACATATGAGTTTTGATTCCCTTGGTTTATGTTCCATCAAAGATCATGTAAAATATCAATTATTTTACCTAGAATCAATAACTTGTACAGGTATTCTTCAAGGGAACAGGACATCACACTTGACCTTCAGTTATTTCACGATCCATACCCCAAAAAAAGGGAACTCCAAAAAGAATAGCCTTTGCAAAACTAGAAAAAGAACAAACAACACTAAGAGTTCAACTTACAATGCAAAAACTTGACCGTGCACAAAAGAATATGGAACAGAAAGACAACTGATTTTAGATTGATTAGCATGGAGCAAAACTTGTAGAATGCTTAATTTGGTTAATGCGCAGTTTCTTTTATAAATTACCACAAATACTGAATTGCATGCCTTACCTGTACCCAAAGCACTGAACAATCAAAATTTGTAAGGAACCATTTATGTGCATTCATACCAAACGAATCTGCTTCTTCCACACCATCAATATAATGACGATACTCTGGACAAATGCAAGCACTGCCGGCATATGCAGCGTCTATATGAAACCACATATTAAAGGCCTACGATAGAGGACATAAAAAGGTACCAATTTGTCAATGATAGTAAGAATCCTAAGATTACATGGAGCATGCTACCAAACACAAATTAAGTAGGAAAAAAGAGAGAAAAATTTCAGGGGACACAAAATTCTAGCAGCATCATGCTTTTTATTCAGACACGAAATTGTTCAGTTATCCCACCTAATTACAAGATCTACAACGTCATACATAAGCATCATGGATGGACATCTCAAATTAGTGAACTTTTTCCTCTACACCTATATGGATTTTGTCTTTAGAAATAACTTCCAAATGCCCAACCCGAAGAAGATTTTTTTTTCCATTTTTTGAAATGTAGGAACATACCAATGCAGAAGCCGCTGTTCAGGGATATCTGTTGATCGGCATTTACCAATCTTTTCTTTCTTCTCTTTTAACTAGCCTTGCAAAATCCTATCTTCTCTGTGTTGATCTCAGTGTAACTCTCAACACGTGGGAGGCCAGGTGTTTCCCCGCATATGTCAAGCCTATGAAGTGTATTACATAATACATAATTAATATTCTAGATATTATCTTATTGCAGTGTTGTGAGAGCTGCTGTTCAGCAGGTTTGCCAAATATATATGGGCAACATTTGTATCTGGCTCAAGTTATGAAGAACTTTCCTATAAATGTTAAGATGCCCCACTAAGCTTAGTTTATCAAGAACACTGGAATTCATGATGAACATTTTCCCCTTTCTTACATGCATGCTATCCAATCCAGATCTTACATTCAGTCATGAACTCATTATAATACTTAAAATTTGAATTCATTAATCATAAAAAAGCCTAACCACAGGTTTTCAGCACCAATCCCTTGAATAGTAAAACTATTGATCAATTAATAGTTTTGAGTAGCAGAATGAAGTTAAATGCTTAACAAGAACTATCAATTTGATTCTATTACAATGAATAAAGGAAATGGGACACTGAAGGGGTTTGTGCCTTAATGAAAGTTGCAACACGACAAGAGAACTTGATTTACATTATTTAATAGCACTTGTAATGAATTTCAGACTCCCTTTTAGTGATATCAGATTTGTTACCTTTGCTATTTTTCCTAGCTCAGATATGGGATCAACAGCTGCCGAGGATGTGGTGCCAACCTGTGGTCAAAGAAAATTATTCTAAGCTCTATGATATCAGTAGTTTTGAGAACTGTACAAGAAAGATTACAACTGTCATATTTCTTAGAGATATCTGCATCATGCCGATTTATATTATTTTCAGTATATAACAAATTAATTTACATCAGCTAGCTTAAGATAATACAGGAGGATGAATATACACAGACCCATTTCTCACAATTGCCAAGGCACCAGCATAAACTGGCAAGAAGCAACCAGTATACAGTTACAAGCCAGTGTACTGTCCTACTGGTCATTTGCAAATATAAAATGCCACCACAAACTTTTGTAAACTTAAAACCACAAGAATGTCAAAATGAAAGTGAGTGCATGATAAGCTAAAATGGATATATAACAAAGTAAATTGTTCCTTACTGTGGCACATATAAAAAATGGTATCAATCCTGCTGATAAATCACTAGATATTGCTTCCGAAACAACTTTAAGAGAAAGAGCATAGTTTGAAGTCAAATCAGTCTTCAGAACTCTGAGGTTTTCCGGAAAGATTCCTGCAATCTGTCAAAGAAACGCTTGGATAATACAATAGTGACACCAACATGTAAGTCAGCCATTAAGATTTAAAGAGTATGTATATAAGATGGAAATGGTGTATTCTTATAACTATCCATAGAAAACCAACAGCAGTGATCTTAAGAAGCCCAGTTATTGCTACAAAATATATTACTACAAAATTTACAGCAGTAAAATTTCCATGTTTGTAAGAATATCAGTAGCTTTTCAAAGTAACACTTTTGTGCAACTGCATATTTGGTTATTGCTGTAGTATACATAAGACTTTTTTGGTGATACCATGAGATTTATGAGGCTGTTGAAAAGAGAATCACCGAAAATTTCAGATGGGGAATGAGAAATCTATTTATATGATGTATATTCACCAATCAAGGGGAATTTGCCAACAATTGTAGCAACAAGGCTTATATTTGTGAATCATAAATATTTATCTATTAAATTGCTCATCTTCTTCAATCATTACAGCAACGATATAGCTGTGAAATAATTACCATAATGCTGTTTTTTTCCATTTATATTCTTGATGAGATTGGACTCATCATTCCTAGCATTGATAGATAGTGACACTAGGATCTATGTAACCTGTGATAGTAAAAGCGATACCGCTCTATGAGATTAGGGCTGCTACAATGGTGTAGCTTTAGATCTAAATATGATATTTAAGATCTAAACCAATATAGAGTTCTTACTCTGAAGGAATAGATAACTGGAGAGAGAAAGAAAGAAACTGGAAGAACAAAGATGAAGAAGAAGAAAACAGTGACGAATTTAAACCAAAACACAATTTTATTTGCCACACTCCAGCACATGTACATCAGGATGAACCAAGACCCCTGTTGTATAAACAAGCAAAACTCCATTACCAATCTAAGAAAAACTCTAAAATAAGGAAAAAAAAATTGAAAAAAAAAAACCCACTATTCATAAAATTTACTATAACATGATGAGCACCAAATAGTAACAAACCCTTAGAAAGCCTCGGTGTCAACCAATGATTGAAATTTCGTACCATACTGGAGTTTCGACATTCGCTCGATACAATACGGTACTATATACCGAGCGGTATATATATATATATATATATATATATATATATTAAAAAAATCATTTTTGCCGAGGCGACGTCGCCTCTCTTCTCCTTGCGCGGATGAGAAGGCACCAACAAACGAGGAGGAAGAGCAGCGCAGATTCTCCTCGTCTTCTCCCTTTTCTTTCTTCCACTTCTCCCTCTTCTTCCCCCTCGGCCACCCCTCTTCTTTCTTCTCCCTCGGTCGCCGTCCAATTTAAGACGATAACGGGGCGGAAACAGCCCCAATCGACGGTACCGTCTGGTACGGACAGTATTATTCGAAATTAAAAATCTTGGTGTCAACTATATTCTTAGCTAGGATTCATAAAAGAAAATTGATAACTAACGACCCTCCAAGTTAGTGTTTAATTTTGTGTACAACTCTGAAGCGACTAACTTAGACTCGAGTTATCCAAATTCATTGAAGAGGGCGATTAATATGCAATATCATTGGAAAATCCTGAATTAGACATTCTGTTTAATGATCTTCAAGAGTCCACAATAACAACAACAAGAAATCATAATGTCCCCACTATTTGGAGTAATGCTCTTCGAGAGTCTACCAGCCTATATCCAGCTGTGCTCCACACAAAGTATTGTTCCATAAATGCCAGAAAATTCTAGTGCCGCCCAATCTAAATTTGAACAAAAAGCAAGATTAATGATTAAAAACCATTTAAGGAAATGGAGTATTAACATTAAACATCATTATAAGCAAGGTTCGCAATACCGTACCGTACCGGTGTTTCGACCTGGGCTCGGTACAGTAAGGCTACTGCTGCAGTGCACTGTACTGCTACTGCTACTACAGTGCACTGTTCGGTAGCCTGTCAGACCGCAGCGGGCTGTCCACGTACCGGTAGCCTGTCAGACTGGTATGTACTGCCCGTACCAGGCGGTACAGTTCGGTATTGCAGACCCTGATTATAAGTAATGAGGCTCTATACAGAGTCACAGACCAATCTACTTCATTTGTCTAATCAAATGAAATTTAAATGTTTGATACCTGGAGGACTTATGGCAAAGAATCTATAAGTATCATAGGATGTCTTTCTAAATATGAATCAGCAGAAAATGATCCTGTTCTATATCAAGTAGCATAATGAAGAATTTCAATGTATTCAATGAAGTACATGTTACCTGGCATGCTTTTTGCAAAGCAGAATGTGTCTGATCAGAAGCATAAACCACTAGTTTTTCCAAGGATTTCTTCCCAACCTTCCTCAATATCTTATCACGAGCAGCTAATAGAACAACAAGAATTGCTTCACTTGCTGTACCCTGGATTACCCCACCACCCTTGCCTGAAGGTCCTTCTTACATGTTAGCACTGTCAGTTGAAGAGTATAAAAGCGGGAGGTCCACCAGTAAAGAAATCCCTTTTTCTAATAATAATTCATACAAGGTGAGAAAATTCAAAATCATTTTCATAAAACAAACAAAGATTTACTCACCTAAATAAGCTACAAACATAAGTTCGTAGGATTCACAAGTCTGAAAATCTAAATCTACTAGCAGTATTATTGCTTCAGATTTAGAATCAACAATATAAATGCCAACCAAGGTTCACTCCAGGATGGAATTTGCAGATTGCTTGTATGTATTCCTCAATCTCCAAATACATTGTGTTGTGGAGCACTTGTACAGACACACGAACTAAGGAACTAATGTCATCATTATCAATTTATGGCATGATTAGTTTTTACAACCAAAAAGACAGATTTGGAAGAGATTCACAAAGAAGAGTATAATTGTTGGCATCAGGAAGGCACGGACGGGGTACAAGCATTGGGGACTAGGACCTGCATGCCCAACATATACTGATCATAACAACTATGGTATAGCGTGGTATGCCCATGCAGCTGCATGTGGCAGACTGTAAAACCTGAATTTTCATTTATTTAAAATTAATACTACAGAATAGTGGGGCTACAGTACTAGCTGATCTAGAATTGGAGTCTCAGTACTCAGTAGACTGCTTTATGGAGTCTTAGCTGACTATGACTCCAATTTGTCCTTGTAACTAGTCTTTTTCAAATTTGCCATCATCAATCAAATCTTGTGCACCTGGAGTTACAAAGATGACTAATACATGATTCATGATGCATTAATTGGACTAATTGATTCTTAACAGAGTTTATCAAAAGGAAAATATAAACTTAAAAAGGACCTCATCCTGGTATACGACAGCAAGTATAATCTTTTGTTGGATAATATCAAATATATTTCTCGATAAATTTAATTGATAATATCATATATATATATATATATATATATATAAAATAAATTCACAAAATTTAATTGATTTATTCTAATTATTACAACTTAGAAATTTTGCATGAAAGATGTCAAAATGTGCCAAATTATTATATGCCTATGATTTGTACCACTAAAGCAAAGTACGTTAAGGAGTCTGGAGCAAAATACTATCAGGAATTCACATAATGCAATATGAACAAAATTCAGGTACATACCCCTAGTTCAACAAAATAAAACAAACAAGGGCAAATTGATCTAATATATTATAGCATCCAATAAGTTCCATGTTATTAATCTACAACTATCCAAACACTTACCAGTTGAAAGGAACTGGTTAGGCAACTTAAGCATTTTAGCGAGCCAATCAAGGACAATCACTTCAAGTTCTGTTGCAGCAGGAGAAGTAACCCAACTGAAACCCACAATGTTGAAACCAGCACTGAGCATTTCTCCCAAGAATCCAGCTGTGCTGCTGTTAGATGGAAAGTAAGCAAAGTAATCTGGGCTTTGCCAGTGGGTTATGCCAGGTATTATCTTCTGAAGGATATCTGCATATGTAATTATGATAAATAATTCCTTCGTACAACACTGAAGACTAGGTTCTAGGTCAAGGATCTAATAAAAAGGTATGCAAAAGGATAAATGAATATAAAAAGTTAATGATAGGAGTGAGAACTGTTAATGGTAACAGGAACTAAGAGATAATAGTTGTAAAAAAGCTTCACCATCAAAAACGTCTTGCAAACATTCAGGATCATTGGGTGCAGATTCAGGCAGAAGCTCCGCAAGGTATCCAGGCTGCAAAAGTTTTATAATTACATTACAAATGTGTAAATTATTTAAATGAAAATGCTCATGAAGATAAAAGAAGGTTAAGTTTCATTTAAATCTTCAACTTAGTGGCTCAAGAATTCTGTCACAACCCAACCCCAAAATCACATGGGGCTTAGACCAAAAGGAGTTTTTATAAAGCATTAATCGGAGGTGGTAGTGACTCATATACAACCTTAATCTTTAGTGAACTGTTTTCTGGATATCATAATTTCTGCAGTAACATCTCTGTCAGATCCATACATATATTCACTTGGATCACCAAGGTCCCTAACAAATGATGTGGGATTCTAAAGGTGTCATGTCCCTCAATATTACTCTCGTCTACCATGATGATACTCCCTTCAGGCCAGATATTCATTAGAATGCATCAATATTTCACAATCTTAAAATGAAATTTTCTAAACCGTTGGGTTTATGTATAACCTAACCAGCCGGCACAAACTGCAGCCCTCTCTCCTTGTAAGTTATTACAATTCAAAAAGATGGTCTATCAGAAGGAACATGAAGCTTTGTTCTTCCATTTACTCTTGCACGTACAAAATCTATAATTGGCATTAGCAGAACGCCAGCAGAATCTCAATCAACTTATAATAGAAAGTGGAATCGTCCTCCTAAATTAAATAAGAAAGCAAAACAGATATTCAACCATTAGAATAGAATTCCAAGATTTAGCCCTGTCGAATGCCGATTAAGGAAAACACATCTTTTAAATTCCAACACCCAACATCAAAAAATGATCTTCTAAATAAAAAATCTCTCAGCCGAGAAGTTGCAATTCCATCACCTAGCAGCGATCGATAACTACAGCAAAGAAAACCCCTTGAAACAGAACGGAGAACTCTATCAATCTAGCAACGACCAAGAACCAAAAATCGGGGTCAACAGCTGACACTAGGGAGTGGAAACAGCCCCGAAAAGAGAAAAGAGAATCATAAGCAAAGGAAACAGTCCCTCAAACATACATATTGGACATCCAACATTTCAGCATTGGATCATGCCGCGGCAAGAAGCAAGGAACGCAGAACGCAAAAAGCGAGGAACAGATTCTTGAAATACCTTGACCTGGCTGAGGACGGGGAACGACTCGATGCTCTTGTAGTAATCAGCGATGAAATCGACCATCCTGTGGCCGTACTCCCTCAGTTGCTCCGCATCCATCGGCTTCAACGAGCCCTCCCTGGACGCAGCGCAACCCACAAATCGCGACGCGTGAGAGATGGAAGAGCGGATCAACAAACAAAGAGCAGGAGGTCGGTGACGGAAACAACACTTACATCGGGAGAGGGAATCCGATATCTCCTGGAGGTCACGAAGAAGCGAAGTGGAGGAAGGGGGAAATGGATCGGAGGGAGAGCAACGCGGGCCGGCACTCGATGTTATCCATGTCGCGTATACTGTTAAATAGATACGTATCGGATATGGTCTGTATTGTATTAGTATAAATTGTACCGGAAGAAGTCACCGTCTCTGCCTCCTCATCTTATACTGCCGCCTTTACCAGTCTTTTCATTGGACAACGATGTACTCCGCGTGGGTCCCAAGTACTATTTTTGGGTCCCACAATAAAAAAAAAGGGATCCCAAGAATGAGCCCAATAGAAGACTATCTAATACTCAAGTTAGTGGGTGTGCAAATTAAGAATAATATGAAGTAGGGAAATTAAGCATAAGTTAGAGAAATTGATCACTGAATGCTTTGGTCTAACACAACCAGTAGTGATGATACCTAACAAAACCATTGTAGACTCAAAGTTATGATGGCTTTTGGACGAGATACGATCTCATAGATCAAAAGAAAATAAAGATGATCATGGTTCGATTCAAATCAAAATCTCGAGATCAAATTGAATTAACTGTTTTGTGGTTGGGAATCGAATGAGAACTTAGTTATATGATTTAATTTTGGTTCTAAAAATTGAATCAAAACTAACAATTCCAAACTCAAAAAATAGAAAAATAAAATAAAATACAAATAGGTTTAATGAAGATCATGATATCATCATATCATTACGATAATTAAAGAGGACATGCAGAGCTCTAGATTGTTATGTCGGGACATATGAGTCTAAATATCCATCATATAATAATAATAATAATAGAATTTGGGCATGAGACATACTTATATTTGGTTTTCAGCTTTAAATTATACGAGTTATCAATGAGGATGTATCATATACACATCTTACATCTTAAGTTGTATATTATAGAGGATCTTTGAGTGGACACATATCTCTATCCTATGAATCTCTAATCATTTTTTTATTATGAGAGGAAGATGTGGCATTTATACAAGGGCAAACACTTGTTCGATCCCTACCCACCAAGAAAAGAAAACATGTGACACACATCTAAATGATATTCATCTTTATAAAAAAAATTATAAAATTATAAACTTTTTATAAAAATATAAAAATTATAAATCTTATATTATGAAAAAAAAAGAAGAGCTAAGAGTTTCTACTATCAAGAACCTTATGTGAGATGGTTAAATGAGAAAAAAGTTCTCAAGTGAGAAGAGAGTGCTAAGGGTGTTTCTATCGTCTATTCTTTTCCTTTTCTCGTTTATCCTATCATTATTCTCCTTCGTTTTTAATTATCACAATAATATCATCATTGTCACTGTAATAGTATTATTACTAAAAGGTTATTATCACCATTAGTATAATCTTAATCGACAATCACCATCATTCATACGCACCATCTCTTCTATAATACCATATGTTCAAACTAAATTTTTTTTTTTTCATTGTCCAAATCCCAATACTAGATTCTTTTTAATTATATTAAGAGTTATTTATAAGAGGAATATTCTATAACCTCAAAGCTAAAATAATATATTAGTTTAAGAAATATGATTAATGCAACCTGTATCTTATTTAGGATTATACCTCGTTTTTTATCCCTCTACCCAAAGTGAGCCTTCTAACCCCTCTTGTTTATTTTGGTTATATTATACTTATTTTGATTATGATTAATTCCTTAAACTTAAAACCTAATATTGTCAATTGAAATCTTGATGGAGCATTTTATTTTATTATTTTTATTAATTATAACTGATGGATAAAATTGGAAATGGGAACTAAATCTATAGTTTTCGAACCAGAATCTAAATAGATGAGTATCGAATCAAAATTAGACTCATCTAAAATAAAAACAGATTTGATTTTAATTTTTAATTTTATAAAATCAAACTTGATAGTCCTGGAATCAATACTGATTATTCCAGAACCACAATCACCCTGAAAGAGAGGTCTCATTTTTTATTTTGATCCTAATTATATATACAGTCAAAGAAGATTCATGTGAGCTATTAAATTGCTTAATACTTAATGATTAGAAGCACAGTGAAGTGAGATTGTGCCTTCATCATCTACCATCCATTGGAATCTTGTTAGAGCAATTTATTTTATTATTTTTATTAATTTATCAAATTGAATCAACTGTTTTGTGGTTGGGAATCGAATCAGAACTTAGTTATATGATTTAATTTTGGTTCTAAAAATTGAACCAAAACTAACAATTCCAAACTCAAAAAATAGAAAAATAAAATAAAATACAAATAAGTTTAACGAAGATAATGATATTATCATATTATTACGATAATTAAAGAGGAGACGCACAGCTCTATATTATTATGTCGGGACATATGAGTCTAAATATCCATTATATAATAATAATAATAATAATAATAATAATAATAATAATAATAATAGAATTTGGGCATGAGACATACTTATATTTGGTTTTCAGCTTTAGATTATACGAGTTATCAATGGGGATGTATCATATACACATCTTGCATCTTAAGTTGTATATTATAGAGGATCTTTGATTGGACACATATCTTTATCCTATGAATTTCTAATCATTTTTTTTTATGAGAGGAAGATGTGGCATTTATACAAGGGCAAACACTTATTCGATTCCTACCCATCAAGAAAACATGTGACAGTCATCTAAATGATATTCATCTTTATAAAAAAAAATATAAAATTATAATTTTTTTATAAAAATTATAAATCTTATATTATGAAAAAAAAAGAAGAGTTAAGAGTTTCTACTATCAAGAACCTTAGGTGAGATGGTTAAATGAGATAAAAATTCTCAAGTGAAAAGAGAGTCCTAAGGGTCAGAGTTTATTTCCCGTCTATTATTTTTCTTCTCTCGTTCATCCTATCATTATTCTCCTTCGTCTTTAATTATCACAATAATATCATCATTGTCACTGTAATAGTATTATCACTAAAAGGTTATTGATCACCATTAGTATAATCTCCATTGACAATCACCATCATACGCACTATCTCTTTTATAATACCATATGCTCAAACTAAAGTTGTCTTTTTTTCATTGTCCAAATCCCAATACTAGATTTTTTTTAATTATATTAAGAGTTATTTATAAGAGGAATATTCTATAATCTCAAAGCTAAAATAATATATTAGTTTAAGGAATATGATTAATGCAACCCAGTATGTTATTTAAGATTATACTTCGTTTTTTATCCCTCTACCCAAAGTGAGCCTTCCAACCCCTCTTGTTTATTTTGGTTATATTATACTTATTTTGGTTATGATTAATTCCTTAAACTTAAAACCTAATATTGTGAATTGAAATCTTGATTGAGCATTTTATTTTATTATTTTTATTAATTATAACTTATGGATGAAATTGGAAATGGGAACTAAATCTATAGTTTTCTAATCGGAATCTAAATAGATGAGTATCGAATCAAAATCAAACACATCTAAAATAAAAACTGATTTGATTTTAATTTTTAATTTTATAAAATCAAACTTGATAGTTCCGGAATCAATACCGATTATCCTAGAACCACAATCAACCCGGAAGAGAGGTCTCATTTTTTATTTTGATCCTAATTATATATACAGTCAAGGAAGATTCATTATATGTGAGCTGTTAAATTTCTTAATACTTAATGATTAGGAGCACAGTAAAGTGAGATTATGCCTTCATCATCTACCATCCATTGGAATCTTGTTAGAGCAATTTATTTTATTATTTTTATTAATTTATCAAATTGAATCAACTATTTTGTGGTTGGGAATCGAATCAGAACTAAGTTATATGATTTAATTTTGGTTTTAAAAATTGAACCAAAACTAATAATTCCAAACTCAAAAAATAATAAAAATAAAATAAAATACAAATAGGTTTAATGAAGATCATGATATCATTACGATAATTAAAGAGGACACGTAGAGCTCTATATTGTTATGTCGGGACATATGAGTCTAAATATCCATCATATTATAATAATAATAATAATAATAATAGAATTTAGGCACGAGACATACTTATATTTGGTTTTCAACTTTAGATTATACGAGTTATTAATGGGGATGCATCATATACACATCTTACATCTTAAATTGTATATTATAGAAGATCTTTGACTGGACACATATCTTTATTCTATGAATCTCTAATCATTCTTTTTTTATGAGAGGAAGATATGGCATTTATACAAGGGTAAACACTTGTTCGATCCCTACCCACCAAGTAAACATGTGACACTCATCTAAATGATATTCATCTTTATAAAAAAAATTATAAAATTATAAATTTTTTATAAAAATTATAAATCTTATATTATGAAAAAAAAGAAGAGTTAAGAGTTTCTACTATCAAGAACCTTAGGTGAGATGGTTAAATGAGAAAAAAATTCTCAAGTGAGAAGAGAGTCCTAAGGGTTAGAGTTCCTATCCCGTATATTCTTTTCCTTCTCTCATTTATCCTATTATTATTCTCCTTCATCTTTAATTATCACAATAATATCATCATTGTTACCGTAATAGTATTATCACTAAAAGGTTATTTATCACCATTAGTATAATCTCCTATCGACAATCACCATCATACGCACCATCTCTTCTATAATACCATATGTTAAAACTAAAGTTTTCTTTTTTTCATTATCCAAATCCCAATACTAGATTCTTTTTAATTATATTAAGAGTTATTTATAAGAGGAATATTCTATAACCTCAAAGCTAAAATAATATATTAGTTTAAGGAATATGATTAATGCAACCTTATCTTATTTAGGATTATACTTCGTTTTTTATCCCTCTACCCAAAGTGAGCCTTCTAACCCCTCTTGTTTATTTTGGTTATATTATACTTATTTTGGTTATGATTAATTCCTTAAACTTAAAACCTAATATTGTCAATTGAAATCTTGATGGAGCATTTTATTTTATTATTTTTATTAATTATAACTGATGGATAAAATTGGAAATGGGAACTAAATCTATAGTTTTCGAATTGGAATCTAAATAGATGAGTATCGAATCAAAATCAAACTCATCTAAAATAAAAACTAATTTGATTTTAATTTTTAATTTTATAAAATCAAACTTGATAGTTCTGGAATCAATACCGATTATTCCAGAACCACAATCACCCCGGAAGAGATGTCTCATTTTTTATTTTGATCCTAATTATATATACAGTCAAGGAAGATTCATTATATGTGAGCTGTTAAATTGCTTAATAGTTAATGATTAGGAGCACAGTGAAGTGAGATTGTGCCTTCATCATCTACCATCGATTGGAATCTTGTTGGAGTAATTTATTTTATTATTTTTATCAATTATACTCCATGGATAGAGTAAGAATAGAAATTAAACCGATGATTCCTGAATCAGAATCTAAATTGATGATTCCTGAACTAAAATCAAAGTCATCTGGAAGTGATTTGATTCTGATTTTTAATTTTATAATATCAAAATCAGTAGTTTGGAAACGAAACTAATGATTTCACAACCACAATCACCATGAAAGAGAGAGCAAAGATCATGATATTATCATGTCATTACGATAATTAAAAAGGACACGCAGAGCTCTAGATTGTTATGTGGGGACATATTAGTCTAAATATTCATCATATAATAATAATAATAATAATAATAATAATAATAATAATAATAATAATAATAATAATAATAATAATAATAGAATTTGGGCATGAGACATACTTATATTTGGTTTTCAGCTTTAGATTATACGAGTTATCAATGGGGATGTATTATATACACATCTTACATCTTAAGTTGTATATTATAGAGGATCTTTGAGTGGACACATATCTCTATCTTATGAATCTCTAATCTTTTTTTTATTTTTTATGAGAGGAAGATGTGGCATTTATACAAGGGCAAACACTTGTTAGATCCCTACCCACCAAGAAAACATGTGACACTCATCTAAATGATATTCATCTTTATAAAAAAAATATAAAATTATAAATTTTTTATAAAATTTATAAAAATTATAAATCTTATATTATGAAAAAAAAGAAGAGTTAAGAGTTTCTACTATCAAGAACCTTAGGTGAGATGGTTAAATGAGAAAAAAATTCTCAAGTGAAAAGAGAGTCCTAAGGGTCAGAGTTTATTTCCCGTCTATTATTTTTCTTCTCTCGTTCATCCTATCATTATTCTCCTTCGTCTTTAATTATCACAATAATATCATCATTGTCACTGTAATAGTATTATCACTAAAAGGTTATTGATCACCATTAGTATAATCTCCATTGACAATCACCATCATACGCACTATCTCTTTTATAATACCATATGCTCAAACTAAAGTTGTCTTTTTTTCATTGTCCAAATCCCAATACTAGATTTTTTTTAATTATATTAAGAGTTATTTATAAGAGGAATATTCTATAACCTCAAAGCTAAAATAATATATTAGTTTAAGAAATATGATTAATGCAACCTGTATCTTATTTAGGATTATACCTCGTTTTTTATCCCTCTACCCAAAGTGAGCCTTCTAACCCCTCTTGTTTATTTTGGTTATATTATACTTATTTTGGTTATGATTAATTCCTTAAACTTAAAACCTAATATTGTCAATTGAAATCTTGATGGAGCATTTTATTTTATTATTTTTATTAATTATAACTGATGGATAAAATTGGAAATGGGAACTAAATCTATAGTTTTCGAACCAGAATCTAAATAGATGAGTATCGAATCAAAATTAGACTCATCTAAAATAAAAACGGATTTGATTTTAATTTTTAATTTTATAAAATCAAACTTGATAGTCCTGGAATCAATACTGATTATTCCAGAACCACAATCACCCTGAAAGAGAGGTCTCATTTTTTATTTTGATCCTAATTATATATACAGTCAAAGAAGATTCATGTGAGCTATTAAATTGCTTAATACTTAATGATTAGAAGCACAGTGAAGTGAGATTGTGCCTTCATCATCTACCATTGATTGGAATCTTGTTGGAGCAATTTATTTTATTATTTTTATCAATTTATCAAATTGAATCAACTGTTTTGTGGTTGGGAATCGAATCAGAACTTAGTTATATGATTTAATTTTGGTTCTAAAAATTGAACCAAAACTAACAATTCCAAACTCAAAAAATAGAAAAATAAAATAAAATACAAATAGGTTTAATAAAGATCATGATATTATCATGTCATTACGATAATTAAAAAGGACACGCAGAGCTCTAGATTGTTATGTGGGGACATATTAGTCTAAATATTCATCATATAATAATAATAATAATAATAATAATAATAATAATAATAATAATAATAATAATAATAATAATAATAATAATAATAATAATAATAATAATAATAATAATAATAATAATAATAATAATAATAATAATAATAATAATAATAATAATAATAATAATAATAATAATAATAATAATAATAATAATAATAATAATAATAATAATAATAATAATAATAATAATAATAATAATAATAATAATAATAATAATAATAATAATAATAATAATAATAATAATAATAATAATAATAATAATAATAATAATAGAATTTGGGCATGAGACATACTTATATTTGGTTTTCAGCTTTAGATTATACGAGTTATCAATGGGGATGTATCATATACACATCTTGCATCTTAAGTTGTATATTATAGAGGATCTTTGATTGGACACATATCTTTATCCTATGAATTTCTAATCATTTTTTTTTATGAGAGGAAGATGTGGCATTTATACAAGGGCAAACACTTGTTCGATCCCTACCCACCAAGAAAAGAAAACATGTGACACACATCTAAATGATATTCATCTTTATAAAAAAAATATAAAATTATAAATTTTTTATAAAATTTATAAAAATTATAAATCTTATATTATGAAAAAAAAGAAGAGTTAAGAGTTTCTACTATCAAGAACCTTAGGTGAGATGGTTAAATGAGAAAAAAGTTCTCAAGAGAGTCCTAAGGGTCAGAGTTTCTATCCCGTCTATTCTTTTCCTTCTCTCGTTTATCCTATCATTATTCTCCTTTGTCTTTAATTATCATAATAATATTATCATTGTCATTGTAATAGTATTATCACTAAAAGGTTATTGATCACCATTAGTATAATCTCCTATCGACAATCACCATCATACGCACCATCTCTTCTATAATACCATATGTTAAAACTAAAGTTTTCTTTTTTTCATTATCCAAATCCCAATACTAGATTCTTTTTAATTATATTAAGAGTTATTTATAAGAGGAATATTCTATAACCTCAAAGCTAAAATAATATATTAGTTTAAGGAATATGATTAATGTAACCCATTGATTGTATCGGATTATACTTCGTTTTTTATCCCTCTACCCAAAGTGAGCCTTCTAACCCCTCTTGTTTATTTTGGTTATATTATACTTATTTTGGTTATGATTAATTCCTTAAACTTAAAACCTAATATTGTCAATTGAAATCTTGATGGAGCATTTTATTTTATTATTTTTATTAATTATAACTGATGGATAAAATTGGAAATGGGAACTAAATCTATAGTTTTCGAATTGGAATCTAAATAGATGAGTATCGAATCAAAATCAAACTCATCTAAAATAAAAACTAATTTGATTTTAATTTTTAATTTTATAAAATCAAACTTGATAGTTCTGGAATCAATACCGATTATTCCAGAACCACAATCACCCCGGAAGAGAGGTCTCATTTTTTATCCTAATTATATATACAGTCAAGGAAGATTCATTATATGTGAGCTGTTAAATTGCTTAATAGTTAATGATTAGGAGCACAGTGAAGTGAGATTGTGCCTTCATCATCTACCATCGATTGGAATCTTGTTGGAGTAATTTATTTTATTATTTTTATTAATTTATCAAATTGAATCATCTGTTTTGTGGTTGGGAATCGAATCAGAACTTAGTTATATGATTTAATTTTGGTTCTAAAAATTGAACCAAAACTAACAATTCCAAACTCAAAAAATAGAAAAATAAAATAAAATACAAATAGGTTTAATAAAGATCATGATATTATCATGTCATTACGATAATTAAAAAGGACACGCAGAGCTCTAGATTGTTATGTGGGGACATATTAGTCTAAATATTCATCATATAATAATAATAATAATAATAATAATAATAATAATAATAATAATAATAATAATAATAATAATAATAATAATAATAATAATAATAATAATAATAATAATAATAATAATAATAATAATAATAATAATAATAATAATAATAATAATAATAATAATAATAATAATAATAATAATAATAATAATAATAATAATAATAATAATAATAATAATAATAATAATAATAATAATAATAATAATAATAATAATAATAATAATAATAATAATAATAATAATAATAATAATAATAATAATAATAATAATAATA